>JAIFRP010000021.1:10764153-10784335 GCA_032403825.1 Odynerus spinipes | reverse complement strand
TCTGCCGCCGCGGCGGATATACCAAGCCTCGTGACTTTCCGCTTCCCCTCCGCCGCGGAGCTTCACGTCCGCGATATTTTCCTGCAACAGAATAAATATATAAATAAAACAACATTCATATACGCTCCTACAGATATATGTTACGGGTAAAGTATACAATTTGGGCATTCTATAGAATGCCTATGAAATTTATATAATCTAATTTTTTTATTAGAATGTCTGATGATCAACCCAGACACGACCCAGACACGACCCAGACACAAACCGAGACACATTTTCTGATGATTTTATATGAAATATATACTTTCCATAAGCATTCTATATAATGCTTAAATGATATATTTTGCCGGTAACATATAAGATATTAATACAAAAATAACTTACTCATCTAATCTTCCTCCTTCTGCTCCTGCTGCTGCTGCTGCTGCTGTGGCTGCTCTTCTATTTACCGCTGCATGATATTTATTTGTGTGATCGCCTGCGTAAAATTGTTCTTCGAATTTCGCAGTTCCATTAGCAGCTGTACTTACCATTATACTTGTATTGTACATACTATAGCTGTACTTTCCATTATAGCAGTACTTATATCCATCTTTCTCTCGTTTCTGTTCACAAATGAAGCTGCACAATGAAACAAATGAAGCACAAATGAATTATCCGCTGGTGTTTGCTTACCATGACGATTAACAACTTTCGAAAAAATGCACGATCTAGTAGGCGACTATTTCGACTGCTCGGACAAACGTGATTCTCATTTTGTCATCTTACTTAGCGACGATTCCGCGTGGTAAAACATCAATATTTATGTTAATTGAGAACCACTCTTAGTTTATACTTGTAATTTCTATTATTTAAGATTTGTAGGAATTTTTTCATTCGTTGATAAGTATCCTTGGAAACGTTCTTTCGCCATAATGGCTAACAAAGGCTTTTTGTTTTGGTTTTAGCAAAATCTTCATTCATTCGATATTCTTACCGCTCACGGACAGTAAGCATCTAAGTCTAAAGAAATAAGGAAGAATTATTTTATTTCTTTGTTCTGTATAACAATTATAAATATATAAAATTCTGTATACTATCTTATAAAAAAGACACGCAAAACAAAATTGTCTAATAAGGAAAGATACCCAAAAATGATCTCATAGAAAGACACACGAAAAATTGTCTCATAAAGACACATTAAACTTGTCTGGTAGAAAAACACGGAAAAATTGTTTATATTGTTGCGAGGAATACTTGGAAAAAAGTTACCAACGAAAGGCAGGTAACGATGGGTAGGCCATCGAAGAAAGCATCTCGCAAGAGAAAGAGTCGTGCCGAATCGATTGAAGCAAAATAAGTACGATTAGCGAAGAATTATGAAAGAATTACAAAGAACCGATGCAATGAAAACAATAACCTAAGGAAATCCAGATTGTCGAAAGTGTTCGTACCACATTGAAACGCGACAAGCGCAAATGTAATTCGCACATGATTACGTAATGAATCGAAGTTAAAACATGAACATCGAATAAACGTAATTCGTAAACGTTTACAAAATAAATCGAACGAGAAATGGGAACATAGTACGTAGATAACAATTAATTCAAAGAAACAAAGAAAGTTCTTGTCTTTCGGATCCCATAAACTTTTATTTTCTTTATACATCTCTGTTAAGGAGATGCATTTTTCTTCCTTATCTTTACTTACTATTTTAATAAAATGTGATGAAGAAACTACACTACACATATAATTTGCCACACAGTAGACACACGGTTAATGCGTACCGTGTTGTAGAAATTCGCGTTATAGGAAATTGTGCTGTATGGGAATTTTTCTCGTATAACGCGCATAATTTCTCAGACGTTTTTTAGCGCTCATACTTACAACATATTCATATGTATATCGTCATGTAAGAGTGACCGCGTCACAAAACAAAACAACAATGAAACATAAGAAGCCTGTAACAATGAAGAAAACAATCTAATGTGTTCCTGTGTTTTATTATTTGGCGCGTTGTACGGAGAATCGCGTTATATGAAAACAGTAATCGCAATATCTTTGATGCGTTATAGGAATTCGCGCTATAGGAGAGTAGTCTACTGTGCTATACATCATAGCCTGATGTAGTAGCATCAGTAAATGTCAAGAAAACACCCCCCCCCTCTCGGAGGTGGTCTTATGTTGTAGAGGGAGGTTTCCTGGACATAGCAACATATGTTTTATGTGGTTTAAGGGGTACAATATTTACACAAATATAGAGAGGCGAATCGGTGGGAGGAAAGGGTGAGAGAAATTCTGGGGGAGGAAGGAGGAGGAGAAGGGTGGATGAGGGAGGTGATAAGGAGGAGAGAGGTGAGGGAGAGGGAGAGAGGGAACGAAGAGGAAGAGGAAGGGGCGGAGGAAGTGGAAGAAGAATTGGAAGCCCATGCAACCCCGAGGAGAGGCAATCCTTAAACCCCTATTTACACAAATATGTAACATACTTTAGATATGGGAGTCTATAAAATAATAATCATGCTCATAATATTGTAATGTTTTATTTTTTTGACTATAAGAATAACTTTGCTATTGATATTCAGCCATGGAAACAAGCTTTCTGCAATTCGTTTTTGCTTATAAAAATACAAATTTATTTTAACAAAATAAAGAAGAAAATTGTCTATATAAAAGCAAAATCAAGAAGTGTAAAATTTTTTTATTAGGACAATTAAAGTACCTTCGTACAACAATATTATACATATATTACTTATATACATATTATATACATATATTACTTACAGGTAAGTTAAAAATGCAAAACTATTATTTTTTAGTATTTTTTCCGCACATCAAAGTTTGGTTTACTGAATTGTCTTGATTATTACATTGAGTAGATGAATTATCGCATGTTGCATTATCCAACAATACATCAGGTGTAATTCTAAGTGCTAAAATTATTAAAATAGAGCGTTATTTTTATTGTTTATGATAAAAAATCAAAATAATTAACATGTTAAGTCCCATAGTAGTCACCAATGACCGACATCCAATTTTGCAGATTGTGTTTGAAATATTTATAAATTTTGTTTCTTGACGTTTACTAGGATGTAACTATAAATCATACAATTGTAAGGTTAATGTAAAAAATTTGATAATGAATTCTTTCAATTTTCATTCGGAAAAAAATTATAAACAATATTAAATGAACATATGGGATTATGCGAAATCGGTTTGGTAGTTAACATGTTAATCAATGATTACAAACAATATTCTTTATATCTTACCAAATACTCCAGGTTTCTTCTTAACTGCTTGAATTATATTTGTTCGTAATTCATGCTCGACTTCTTGTGCAAATTTATTTAACTATAATGTTATTACAATTAAATAGCTTGAAAAATAAATCTTTTTTATTTAATAATTAATACATTTATATTACCTCTAGAATAGCAGCTTCATTTGTAACGTTCCCATATTTTCGATACTCTCCATTTATTTTATCTCTAACAACTAAACGACACGCATCAATATATTATTTCAATTTTACTCATAAACTCCGTATAGGTATCAATTAAAAAGAAAAACAAAAAAAGAATGAAAAAATAAGCCTTTCTATGAGTGAACAAGTTTGAAGTCAATAAAAAGTATTACTTTCTGCAAATAAAAGTAACAATACCTTTTAATGCATGTTCATCTCCTTTGAATGTATTCAACCTAGTTCTATGCAATTTCTTAAACTGATGCAGTATCTAAGTGAAAACAAGTAGTTAGTAAGAAAACAATGAACTTAATCTTAATCATAAATTAGATAGATAACTGATCAAAGGAAAACATTACTTCTCGTCGAAGGCTTTCTGCCATATTCTTATAATAACTTGAAGTTATAATTATTATTTATAATAAATGTTTGGCAGGTAACAAATTACATCACTCTATTAAGGCTGTTCACCACCTTTCGCTCGGGTCGCGCGTGACTTCAGCGACAGGTGTGGAGAAAAATTGAACTTCAAGTGCAATCGGGGAACGCTGTCGCCATCATACGCAAATAGTATTGTGAGTTATACCCCTCTTGCGCTTGACCAAACAATTGAGTTTTATAAATTAGAGTATTAGTATTAGTGGTTCATATCAGTTCATATGCTCGGCGTGCGTTTGCAATAGTCCGTGCTAGACAGAATCGTACAGTTGACACTTTCTTGTTTAACAACAAATGCACAGGGAACATTAATTTAATATAATTCATATATACTATAATTAGTATATAAATATACAGTCACAAAAGAAAATTGTACCGATTATTTTAGAAATAGTAAAAATAGTAATAGTAGTAATTGTTTATTCGGCCATAACTAAGCAACGGGCCCACATATCGGAATGAATCTTTTCCCGTTCTACGCGTATGTTCTCTACATAGTAGCGTCCGCAATATTTTTCTAATTGTTACTATTTTTACATTGTTATTGTAAAGAATTGAAATTATGAAATTAAAAAGATGTTGAAAGATTATAGTTAACAAAATGTTTCTTGCAAGTGATAGTACACTAAAAAGTCACAACTGTAGTGCACACAAATTACAACCCCTGATTTTTTCATGGTTTACGCAGTCGAAGATACCAGGCGAAATTGTTAACCGATTTTGATGATCAAGGTCTCATTTGAAAGAGGAAGGTTTAATCTAGTACCATATCTTTTCAGAAATTTGGAAAAGTTTTATTATCTTTAATAAAAATCGTGTCAAAATATACTGTTTATTTAAAGATACTTTATGCAAGACTGAGACACGCTAAGAAAATTTTGAAAAGATACGGTACTAGATTAAACCTTCCTCTTTCAAATGAGACCTTGATCATCAATATCGGTTAACAGTTACGGCTAGTATTGGAGGGATAATACATGCGTACGCTTATTTATGATAAGTTTCTCACTTAGTTACTCTCGCATTTTCAAATATGCCGAAAGGCAATATATATTATAACAGCGCGTGGGAAGGTTAATGGTCTTTAAAGAGTCCGACAAAAAAGAAAAAGAATAAATGAAAGAAAAAATAACGTATGGTTATCGGGCAACGTACATACATACACTCGAAGAGCAATTGTCGTTGAGTGCTCGTGCGCGCATCTACTATATTTATATTTTCGCGCTTCGAACGGTATCGCGAGAGGTTAACAGGGAAACCTCCGTTTTAGCCAATCTACATAGTATATAATCATGGGAACTTTCAATGACGTAGGGATGCCATATTTTTTTTACACGGGCCTGCCAGGGGGTCAACCAAATTGTTAGGGGTTTGGAGGTGGCCGCACGAGCTGTTTTGTGATAATCGAATGGTGCACCTAATAAACAATTGAACTAATTTACAAGCGAAGCGCGTCAGCTCGGCAGGTATGCTTGAATCCGATCGAGGGTTCGTTTCGGATCGGCAAAGGAATAGCCTTTCACTTAAAATAGCCTGCTCACATGCGATAGGAATTTTCCGTCAGAAATTTCAACAAAACGGGAGTGTAGTGCTACAACGAGGTTATATCCGAAATTGGGACAATGGTTTTAGGACAAAATCGTGCTAATAACGTCTATTATACCCGATCATCGAACGCTTTGACTATGCGATACAGTTTACACTTGGAGTTCAAATTGTCTTGGTGATTTTATTGAATTCATCGAGCGCGTATGCGGTGCCCTACCCCGTTGCACTATTTTTACCTGCACTTTTTATTTACGCGTATTTGTTCTGTTGCATGTTTTCGCCAAATATTTTGGCTATCTTTATAGTGGTTACGTAATTTTGGACATGAGTGATTCCGGTACGATGGCCGTTGAGGAATTAAATGAAACTCGATTGTTTTACAAGTAGTAAAGCGTCGATACGTATGTATGTATTACGCATCGTAACATTAAAGGGAATTGATTTCTGACGCTGTTCGTGCGAGAAGAATATAACGAAGCTCGTCACTCGACATTAAGAGGGTTACAAATGTTTGCTGCACGACAGTGAGAAAAATTAATTCTCAACCAGTGAAAGTGATTGTTTAGACATGCCTATGGAAGATTATTTGTTTCAGGTAACGTACGTATTTTTCTTACTAAAGAGTAACGTAATTTATTGCTAACAATGTTATCGTGATGTTACCTTAAACACAGTGGGTTAAAATGTGTTTTAACATAAAATTTCTAAATTTATAAGATATATCTTCTTAATATACACCTGGTGGGTCAACAACAAAAGGTTTCTTTCGTTAACAGAAGGAAAAGTATTTTCAATGGTATGGCATAATACCCAAATATTTTAGCAGTTGTGTCAGTGCGTAATGTGGCAGTACAAAGGCTTAACGAGTAATAGTAACGATGACAGAAGTACTATCCAAGGACTGTGGTGAGCGGAGATCGCATCACGAAAGAGAAATGTCAGAATCATCGCAACATCATTACAGCCATCCTCCACCCGATATTATGCCTAAGGGTCTTTCTATCAATGGTATGTCACGGATTCACGACGATGAATTACCCAATGTATGCTTCATAAATCTTTTTACTAAATGTTTGTAAATATTTATAGGCGTAGGAGGAAGACTACGTCAACTAGAGGCTCTTTTTATCAGTGGTCCTGTACAAGGAGGGCAAGTGGGACATACTTTTTCTATAGAAACTCTTATCGATATATTGCTTGTTCTATACGACGAATGTTGTAATTCTTCCTTACGACGCGAAAAGACTGTTTCTGACTTCATTGAATTCGGTACATATATTTTTAAAAATTCCTTTCAAAGTTAACATGTTGTGTCCCTTTATCATAGTTTCAAGCAACTTTATGACACATGTGCTATATGCTATATTATGCATATGTGTGCACGCATGTTCATACATAATACATACACACACACACACACACACACACGTATATATATATATGGGATAATGGAAAATGACACAAGATATTTTTTTTCATTGTTATAGTAAAACCAGTAGCTACTTGTATAAAGAGTTTGCAGTTGGCACGTGAAGATTTTGAGATAGTCAAAGTGATTGGGAGAGGAGCATTTGGAGAAGTATGCGTCGTCAGAATGCGTGGTTCCGATAAAGTGTTCGCAATGAAAATTTTGAATAAGTGGGAAATGTTAAAGCGTGCCGAAACTGCATGCTTTAGAGAGGAACGAGATGTACTCGTGTATGGTGATCGAAGGTGGATCACAAATCTTCATTATGCCTTTCAAGATGACAATAATTTGGTAATTATCGCTATATACATCCGATTTTTATGTTAATTAATATTTTCCTTATAATAAACCCGATTTTTCATCTAGTATTTGGTCATGGATTATTATTGTGGAGGTGACCTTTTGACACTGCTAAGTAAATTTGAAGACCGTCTTCCAGAAGATATGGCTCGTTTTTACATAGCAGAGATGGTGCTAGCTATTGGGTCCATACACGACCTACGTTATGTACACCGCGACATTAAACCTGATAATGTTCTGTTGGATGCGAACGGGCATATCAGATTAGCTGATTTTGGCTCCTGTTTGCGTTTGTTCGAAGATGGCACAGTACAAAGTAATGTCGCTGTAGGCACACCGGATTATATTTCACCAGAAATATTAAGGGTTTGGTCTATTAATTTTATTACACATGTGTATTAACGATATACATATCATGCGACCAATGAATAAATATTATTTTTTGTTATGTATATTCAGGCAATGGAAGATGGCCAAGGACAATATGGACCCGAATGCGATTGGTGGTCACTGGGAGTATGCATGTACGAGATGCTTTATGGAGAGACACCATTTTATGCTGAATCTCTAGTCGAAACTTATGGAAAGATAATGAACCATAAGGTAAATGAAAATGTACCTTATTATATTTTTATTTTCTATCTTGTTTTATATTGAGCAAGCCTAATTGTACCTAAACCTGTTTATGTGTTTCTTGTACTTATACATTTTTCATTATAGAATTGTTTTGACTTTCCTACGGACGATGTATATGACGTTTCGGAAGAAGCTAAGGATCTGATGCGCAAATTAATTTGTAGTTCCGAGTTTAGATTAGGTCAAAATGGAATTGATGATTTTAAGGTAAAATATATGCACGTGCACGCGCTCGTGCTTATGTTGTTAATTTTTTTTTAACTCACGGACTTTGTAGTTCGCGATACAAAAACAAAAGTTCTTCGTTTTATAGAAACATCCATGGTTTGATGGTGTAAATTGGGATACTCTTAGGGACAGCACTGCACCCTATATTCCTGAGGTTTCTTCCCCAACTGACACATCAAACTTTGACGTCGACGATACAGACGTTCGTAGTTCCGACGCTGTTCCCCCAGCAGCAAACTCTGCATTTTCCGCGCTTCACCTCCCATTTGTAGGATTTAGTTTTACACAAGGAAGGTAAAAGATGAATCTTTTCTCATTTCAATTATGAAATATACTTTAATCGTTATGCTATTAATATTTTATATTTCAGTTGCATCTCAGATTTAGGCTGTTTGTCTGCATTAAATCAGAAAGATAAACACGTTCAAATACTCGAAGAAGAAAATTTACAATTAACGCAAACAATTGAGGATTTAAAGAATCAGATCGCTACGAGTCATCCTTCACCTGGTATTTCACCAGACTCTAATAATGCAACGAGGAAACTTCAAGATGAAATAAACACTCTTACAAAACGGAATTGTGGTAAGAAACAGTTCTTTATCATTCTAAAATAATATTAAATATATAACTAAGAAAGACAATTGTTTTATCAATATTATCAATTTCATAGAATTAGAATCACAGCTGAAATCTATGGAGATACCTCGCGAATTGCGTGCTTTAGACAATGGCGATTTAACTAAATTTCGCGAGTTGGAAAAATTAGTACGTTCTCTTCGTTCCGAGAAGGAAGAAGCCATTAAAGATAAGTTAGATGCACAAGAGAAATTAAAACTTCAGGATAAAGAATTAAAGGATGCTTTAACGCAACGCAAACTTGCTATGGCAGAATATACAGAAGTGACGGATAAATTATCTGAGTTGAGGCAACAAAAACAGAAGTTATCTAGACAAGTTAGAGACAAAGAAGAAGAACTAGAAGTTGTAATGCAAAAAGTAGATAGTTTAAGACATGATATTAGAAAAGCTGAAAAACTACGTAGAGAATTGGAGAATAGAGTAGAAGAAGCAATGGCAGAGACTAGTAAAGAGAGAAAGCTTCGAGAACGTAGCGAAGAGTATTGTAAACAAATGCAAGAAGAAACGGAAAAGATCAGACAGCGTTCAATGGGAAATGATGCGAGTGCGAATCATGCCTTGGCTACTCAAGAAATTAACAGGCTCAAGGCAGAGGTAGAGAAACTCGAGGTTCAGTACAATGAGAATTTGAATCAGCAACAAAGTAGATTCAATCTTGAAATTAGAAGTCTACAAGAACAACTGCACGAAGGAGAAGCTAGAAGAGAATTGTTAGAACGAGAGGTTCAGCTTACAAAGGAGAAATTAGACGCGGCAAGGTTAGAGAATATTACCGATAGTGAGGAGACTATAAATGAATTAAATAGAAGGCACGAGAGAGAGAAAATTATGCTAGTCGAAGAAAATAAGAAACTTTTGCTAGAGCTTAGCACCGTTACCGATAGTGTTAATAGAATACAAGGTGAAAGAAGACAATTGGAAGAAGAGTATGAGGAGTTAAGAAACAAAAAGGAAGCTATAGCGCAATGGGAAGCTCAAATTACTGAAATTATTCAATGGGTTTCTGATGAAAAAGATGCTAGAGGATATTTACAAGTTTGTACTTTATTAACTAGACATAGTTTCTGTTGTAATGTTATTATGACGTAGGGACAAAATATCTATTGTACATTCATTCTTTTTAGGCTTTGGCGACCAAGATGACAGAGGAATTGGAATTTTTGAAACATTCTGGAGGTGTGACAGGAGTGGTAGGGGGTGGTTCTACTATGGCGGATAAAAATTGGCGTAATCGTAGATCACAAAAACTTGATAAAATGGAACTTCTGAACTTACAGAGCTCTTTGCAGAGTGAAATTCAAGCAAAACAAGCGATTTCTGAAGAGTTAACGAAAACTCGGTCGGAATTAATCGCAGTACAAAAGTAAGTCTTCGTTCGTATGATTTATTATATCATAGTTTTAAAAAGACGTCGGTTAAAACAATTTTTTGTAATATAAACATAATAGTATTTTTAAGTTTTGTTAATTTTATTCACAGAGAGCTAAAAGACTTTAGACAAAGATTTGATTCGATGTCCCACGAAATAAAACGGAAAGAAATGCAGATTAAAGAATTACAGACGCGGCTTGATACAGGCGATGGCTGTAAGTACACTTCCACTCATAACGTTACCAGTAAAAATTACACAAGTGTTTCTTATTTAAATTATTATGGAGATGTTATATCTGCAGTTGTTATGCAAGCTGCAGTCATACATGTGATATATGTATTTTATAAATGTTTTTGCCCAGTTTATAATTCGTTTAGACATTAACTCGATCGTAATTTATTTTGTACTTCTAATATTATTATTATTATTATTATTATTATTAGTGTTATTGCTATTATTATTACTGTTATCATCATCATCATCATCATCATCATCATCATCATCATCATCATCATCATCGTCATCATCATGATTATGATCATCATCATCGTCATCATCATCGTCGTCATCATCGTTATCAGTTATCTCGAATAGTTTATTTTCTACAGATCATTGTATTGTAATTATCTAAAATTTAAAAATGAACCAAATTTTTAAGAAGATAATTATATTCTTACTTTGATCATTACACCACTGTAAAATAAATCTGTGACATAAAAATCTAAGAAAGTGACAGATGTTAGTCAACAAAGCATGAATTGATTTTTTCTGTGTATTCTAGTATGATCGAACTTGACTTATATTTATCAGACGGTAAAAAGCATATGATTCCTTCTGTATTATGGTGTTGTATATAGTTAATAGTCGCGTGCGCGGCCGAAAGGGAGCGGGAAAGTGAGAGGAAGCTGTAGGGAGGAAAACAAAGAGCGTGGCATTACACGGGCGCGAGCGCATACAGGCACGTAGTGTGAGCTGCGATAGATCGTAATATCTTATTTATATACGTGTTTTTAAATTTGATAATACAAGCAACAATAGGTAATAGGCAAGCGATAATATATAAGATAAATGGTACAAAAATGTATTGATTGAACGTAAATTAATGGTTTTCCAGTATTGCAAAATTATCAACTAATGATAATACGAGTTTTCATATTTACATGACTTCACGAGCATAGCATTTATTTAACGTTATCTGTGATCATTTTTATAAGTTTTAAAAGTTAATCAAAATTGTTTTTGGTATTATAGTGTTCTTCAATAAAGCTCGATTCATATTAATTTAGATCTATTCGATTATTGTTTATTTTTCAGTTCAAGTTTAACGAAGAAACACTGTAATTTAGAGTCATTTCTGTCGCAACATTGGAAATAGCATGACCATTATTATTGTCATTATTATAAGTATTAATGTTACAATTGTTGTTACTGTTATTTTCGTTAATATTAAAAAACAAAAATAACGTTATAGGGTTCATAATATAAATAAGTGTGTGTGTGTGTGTGTGTGTGCACGTGCGCGCGCGCGCGCGTGTGTGTGTGTTACATCTCTAATTTTTATGCTTTTATTTTAAACATTGATTGGCTACTTATAAGCAATCAGATATGTTTATAGAATACAAATTAAGTTTGCATATTTGGACATATAAGACCATATAAAAGAAAGAAATCTAACATAACAATTTCATTTAACTATTGTAATTGCTACATCTAGGGGAAAAAAGCAAAGCAAATTTAGTTGTATTCAATATACATATACATTTATACATATATATTTTTGTATATGTTTATTTATTTATCTATCTATTTACATGTACAAATATATTTTTAATTTTGGAAACAGAAGGCACTTATGCACTTGGTTCCAAGGTAGTATATAGTTAAGCTATATACTATATAGTAAAGGGTTATACTGGAAACGTGATATTCTGTACAACGTATAGATACTTTATGTATATAAAAATATCATTCAAGCAAGTAATCGAATGAGTCATATGTCTGTATATAAGAGTCAGGTTTCAGTGACAAGGTAGTAATATAGCGGATAAGATAAAAAATTGTTAAGGGTTTCAAAAACATAATGTGGGAAGAATTGGGTAAAATTTATGTATGTGTATATTCAGTATGGACATGTGAAGTATCGGTTTTAAAGATCATTATTACTGGGATATGTATGTCTAGCAGAGTAATTTAGTTCTTTGGTACGGTATGCAATTCTGATTTCTAGACTACAAAGTGCCCCTGTTTATTGGCGTAACGAGCTGCGTGTGGGGCCTCTTGTTGCTCATCTTCAAACTGTATTTGTGACAGCTGTGCTATCCAGCAATACGTCAAGCAAATCTTCAAACATCGTTAGCACCAATCCCCAACGCATCATCGTGCACCAGCCGTCATCACCCCTACCAGTAATGCGTTCTCCTCGCATCACAACATGTCGCTTGTTAACTAGATTCGTTCCTGTCAACACGTTCATCAGTCAGAATGCCGTTACCATCGTTTCGCCACCTGGTAAATTATGTGGCAACAGACACGCGGTTTTGATTGACTGACAGATTGAATTGCTAATATTATAAAGCAGTGCTATGTTTTTGTAGATGTTTTTATGAAAATGATTAGCTTTATAACATTTGGTGGACAAGTTTCAAAGCACTTTAAAAAAATAAGTGCTTTAATGTTACATAAAAGTTTTATTATTAAATCCTATATATGGGTCATCCACAAATCAATGTTTATGCATTGATTATGCATTACCAAAATGTTTATGCACTAAAAAACATAGCTCTGTACTTTTTAACAAATTACGTATTAGTTCAATAATGTGTTTTCATTATGTGTGATGTTATTATCCCCCAAACAATGATTGGCATTAGCGATCTTCCACTGTTCTCAGGTGGTGGTCAAATCTTATTAGGCTTGATAGTTTTTAGTACTAGTCAGTCGTTTGATTTCCTAAAATAAAAATTAACAGGTATGTTTTTTGTGTGTCTTTTAGACTGTTTGCTCGGGTGGTTTTGATTGGTATACCATGTTACTATCTTTACCTTCACCGATGCATATTGCTACTTGTAATCCTATGAACACGTCATAAACATAATCATAATTATTTTAACAGAACTTGTGTGATGGAATGGTTTAATTGTAAATTTTTCAGGAAGGTCTTAAGAATAATTAAGTAACTGGATATCTTCATGAGTTGTAAAGTAATCTTCTCTACGCCTTTCACAGTCCAAATGCTGCATAAGTTTTATTACATTCATCATATGGGATATAAATTCCTTGTAGGGAGTAATAATTTCAGATAATGATCAAAGTAACTGTAAAATATAAATATATCTCTTTTAACATTATTTTATGACTATTAATAAAGTTACATACAAAATGCAAATTACTTTTCTGTTACATGAAATGAGAATTAGTATTCATATTCAAATGCGAGTAGGTCAGTTAGTATGAAAAATGTAATTTAATTTATATTTGTTTCAGTTTTAGAACGTCCAACATCACAGATGTCTTACTTGGAACATTTTTTGAAAGAAACAGCAAGTAGTACTCGCCATGGCAGTGCGGATAGTGTAGAAGGTGACATTGAAGACAATCGTGCACCGAGCATTACTAGTAGTAAAAGTAATTTATCAGAATTTAGCATTGTGAGTATCTGCTTGTATTCAAATCCATACTTTTACCTTATGCCATTCCATATAATATTATATATAACAGTATTTCAAGTGAACCTTATACGACGTGTATAATTTGTATAAACACATTACACTTTTTTTAGGATCCTACATCGCCATTATCACACGAACTTTTAAATAAATCATCGACCTCTCATGGCCAAGTTAATTTACAACCAAAGCCTAAATCTCATCAATTTTTGGTGAGAACATTCTCAGCACCCACTAAATGTAACCATTGTACTTCATTGATGGTTGGCTTGACGAGGCAAGGAGTTGTATGCGAAGTCTGTGGTTTCGCTTGTCATATGCCTTGTTGCGATAAAGTACCACCAATGTGCCCTGTTCCTCATGATCAAAGTATGTATTACAAGTTAATTAATTAATTACCTAAACAGTTTGCTAACTCAATATTCATGTCAAACCAATGTACCATAGCAAAGCGTCCACTGGGTATCGATCCTACTAGAGGAATTGGTACTGCGTACGAAGGATACGTTAAAGTGCCAAAAATGGGAGGAGTGAAGAAAGGTTGGGTGCGACAGTTTGTCGTTGTCTGTGACTTTAAGTTATTTCTGTACGATATTTCACCCGATCGCAATGCTTTGCCATCTGTATACGTATCGCAAGTTTTGGATATGCGAGATGAAGAATTTAGTGTCAGCTCCGTTCGTGATTCGGACGTTATACACGCCACGAAAAAGGATATTCCATGTATATTCCGAGTAAGTACATGAAGATTATTCTTATTACTGTCTCATTCAATTTTTTAAAAATATACTTTCGTTCTACATAGATTACGACATCTTTATTAGAACCACCCGGTTTGAAAAACCATACGCTAATGCTCGCAGACACTGAAAGTGAGAAAACCAAGTGGGTGGTGGCATTAAGCGAGCTTCATAGGATCTTAAAAAGAAACAATCTTCCCAATACAACGGTACGACGACGTAATTTGTTTCCTAAAAGATACCGTGATAATCGACAAAGATGATCTTGAACAGTATTTATTGTTTCCTTTATAGATTTTTAGAGCGAAAGAATTATTGGATAATACTTTGGCTCTTATTAAGAACGTGATGTCGGGAGCTATCATCGATCCGGATCGTCTAGTCATTGGCACAGAGGAAGGACTCTTCTGTTTAGATTTAGATCGTAGTGGTAAGTTAAATTTGAATACATGTACGGGTCGTTGTAACAACGAGTGACTTTTACAGAAATTGCGAGGGTTGGTGAGGGTAAAAAAATATATCTCCTCGAATATGTAACCGAAGAACAGCTTATCGTAGTGCTTAGTGGCAAACAACGACACGTTAGATTGGTGCCAGTACGCGCATTAGACGGTGACGAGGTCGAATGGATCAAAGTAGCCGAAACAAAAGGGTGTATTACGCTAACGACAGGCATAGTACGCCGTAGTCCATTGACATACTGTTTGTGCGTTGCTATGAAAAAGCAAGTAAGTATTCCCTACTTGTTATTGCAGCGATAATGAATGTTTGGTAAAGAATTCAAGATACGTGTCTGTTACATTAATTTTTTCGATTTTAGAATTCTTCTCAACTTATCATGTATGAAATAACACGTACCAAAGCAAGACACAAACGCATTCGTGAATTAATGTTACCGTGTCACGCACAAACTTTACAAGTTCTCTCCGAAGGACGTCTTTGCGTTGGATATCCTTCCGGCTTCACGATTTACAACATTTTAGGAGACCATCACCCCATATGTGAGAGCTTTAAAAAGAATATCCGAATGTTTTATCGTTCGTTTATAAAATTTACTTAACTTTGTATTTCTTTTTTCAGCATTGGTCCATCCTGAAAATACACTTTTTGGTTTTCTAACATACAGCGCTGTAGATGCATTACGCTGCATTGAATTACCACGTGGAGAATTTCTATTGGTCTTCCATACGTTAGCGGTATACGTTGACAGTCAGGGTAGAAAAAGTAGAGATCGAGAAATAATGTATCCTGCTGTTCCCACAGCAGTTAGTGAGTATAATTTCATTTTTATTTGTAATTATAAAATCGTAGCGATATAGCCGCTTACATAATGTTTTACACGTTTCAGGTTATTGCGAGGGTTATTTATTAGTATATAGCGAAACTCACATCGACGTTTTCGATTGTACAACAGGAGATTGGTTACAAACGCTCAATGTGAAAAGGGCGCAACCGTTAAATATTTCTGGCTCCTTGACATCTTGCATCATTAATGACATGCCGCACGTTATCTATTTGAGCAATTTACATCAACGTACGTATAATATTTTTCTACTCGGCCGTTATGAACGAATTGAAATTCCGTCCGTAATAATTGCTTGAAAAGCCGTTTAAAATTCATAACCGAAAAGACGTAAGTTGGCATACCGCAAAATAAAATTATTTTTTCACGACAGGAGAATTATTAAATTTGACGCCGTTAGATGCAAGTGGTAGACAGATGACAAGACCAAGAAGGAGATTTTCATTAAGAGAAGGCAATAGGGCTGTTCGTCCTACCGATAGACGTTCGAAAATGATATCTGCTCCCACAAATTTCAATCATATTAGTCATATGGGGCCAGGCAATGGCATACAGGTGAGCAACGAAATCGCCGATACGCGTCGATTTGTGTTTTGCTTTTCCATAATAAAAATATACATTACAGTAGTCTCTCAGTAATCCGGCAGATATCAGACCAAAGGGCTGTTGGATTAATGAAAACGGATGAAAAATGATTAGTGGAGGTTCATTTAAAAAAACGCGCTTTAATAGTAAAACCTATGTTTATTGCACAAAATATAAAATGAAAATTAGTGTTATACAAAAATTTTGTTAAAATCACATTTCTGTACTGTATTTGTATTATTCTTTTGAGGGAACAGGAACAGGTCTAAAAAAGCGTCAATTTTCTTTTGTTTTTTTGCTTGAAATGACACTTTTAACATTTTTTCTTCTTCTCGCCTTTCTGAAAACGCCGGACTACTGGAGGGGCCGGATTGGTGAAGTGCCGGATTATAGAGAGACTACTGTATATTAAAGAGCAAACACGATCTTGCTTTTTTGCATCAATGTGTATCTAAAATATTTGTTTTAATTCTTCTGGAGATTCAGCGTTTGTTGGACCTACCCACTACCCTTGAAACGGCTGATCAACAGCATTCTGCTCACCATAGTAGCGCTCATATACATGGAAGTCAGCAGCGAGTAAGAACTACGATGAAAAAGGATTAAACATGTCCATATTAGAAACGTTCTTTCATATATTTTCATATAAATATTTGTTGGTCGTTTCTCTCTTTTGTTTACAGTTGTATGGCTCTACTTTGCAAACACCAAGCAAACCGGCACCGTTGCCTCCTAGACACCCACCTTCCGATACGCGACGATTAAGTTCTCATATGGCACGAAATTCAGGATATTCACCGCATAACGGTAATATTCGAAATTTGGAAGATTTGTAAATGATTGTAAAATGAACTATTGACATAACTTTAACCTTATATATTTATATAGGCTCAACATCGTCACGGAGAGGTCCTGCTCCGCCACGTCCTACCGCTACACCACCTTCTTTACCACGTACACCGGTTGATCAGGTTGACACTGAATCCGTACATTTACGTTCGCACACTCCTCTCTCCCTGGGCAGTATTGCATCGTTACACGATAAAGTACGTTATTTCTTTTATTTCGTTACTAAAACTTGCTTCGCGTAATTCGTCGTGAGCTTCTTTAAGAAAAAGAGAAAAATAAGTAAATAAATAAAAATTTTTTTATTTGAATTCTGTGTTCAGGAACATCCGTCTGGTGGAAGTCCTAGGCATTCGATTGCATCAAACAATAGTTCAAATCCATCAACGCCTCCGAGCCCTGCTCACGATCATGGCTCATCGTCGTACGATTCTTAAACGGATTCGTCAACGTCTAAAGTGAATCTTATAGGGTGAGGGTGTATATGTTCATGTACACTACCTAAGAGATATAAGCTAACGATATTCGCAATATCTCTTATGAAAAGCGGTAGTAACATTTGACCCTTTAATCGGAAAGTTATTGCAGTCTTCTTACCATATTAGTGCAATACGTTATACTCGGTTACTATAGGGCAAGGGAGTAGTTGGGAGCATACGAACTAAATCACTCGATGTATTTGAGTTTCGTTTAGACAAATAATAATTATAAAACTCGTTCGTTTTCAGATAAGATACAAGACGAATATCTTCCGAGTGAGCTGTAATAACTTTCTGTTTTTCACGAAATTTGTAATAAGTTATACCTAATGAAAAAATTTATTATTAGCGTAACAGTAAATTATTGTACATAATTTATGCATTTGAGGATCGTCAAGTCGACTTTTCGATGCCATAATTTTATTGGAGTAGGTATCGTAATTAATTCGACGCAAAGTCTTCGCATAATCTTAGTTTCAAATATTCTCAGCGTCTTTTGCTTCGTTTATATCTTAACGAAATTTGAAACGTCAGTCAAATTATGTAGCAATAAAGAAACAATCTACTTAATCTATCATACCTACTTCAGAGCCTAGGTATAAAAGCATAGTTTCAAGTAAATTGTATACTTAATCACTATTAGTAACAGAACAAATTTGACGGATATGAATCCATTCTGATGCCTTATGACTGAATGCTTTCTATCTCGTCATAATACAGTAAGGTGCGTCATATTATTCAAGCATGTGAATAGTAGAATAATCGTGCAATTAATTGGAACATACTAATAACGATGGTTATCCGAAAAGAAGAAAGAAATGTTTTACTTGAGCCACGAGTAGAAGTGTCGTTTTTTTTAAGAGAAAAGGGAGAAAAGAGAAGAAACAAAAAAAAACTGAAAAATGGCAAGAAAGAACGTGTTTGATATCAAATTAGTCAGAAGTTTTCAATTATGATTATCCGCGAGATGGATTCGTCGCTTTTTTCGTTTTCAAAATATTGCGATTACTATTAAACATTGTCGAAACGACGAATAATTGTTGTTCTCGTAGGGAATAGTAATCACAGGATATGCTACAATGTAACAGGCATTATGTAATAAAAGGTAGAAAAGATTTTCACGTAACGTGTAATACCATTTAGAGGCAGGGGAAAATTTTAAATGAGTATTATCATAATACTTTGTTTATCGAAAGGATAACTTGTGATTGCTGTATTAAAAATGTTCTACGATAACTACGTCGCCTTATATTTAAGATACTGATTTACAAATATCCATTTTTACTAGTGCGAGATCAAAAGAAACAATTGTAATCGTGATGTAGATGCGGATATACACAGTGGCACTTTTTAAATGTTTCGAAGCACGGAATATACATTTTTGATGTACGTACATTTACTACACTTTCTAATAGCAAAGTACGAGCATGTTCATTGAGAAGTGTGTCTCAGGATTTTCGCCAACGGATCGAAGCACGAAACGATATCTCCTAATGACTGAGAATTCCGACTAAAGTGATAACTAGGAAAACTATGAATTTATCTTACACTTTGTTGAACTTCAAAAGTATGGTACTTGTGACACGACCAAAGATCCAAGAACCGACAGTGCCAGTTTAGTAATATCACCTATAGTTTCGCGAGTTTATAATATTTGTACGTTCGAAGTGATAAGTGTATAATCGTATTGAATTGTGATCTTTAAATTAATCTTCATTTAATCTCGGTATTTAACAGAAGGCTGTAATTATTATCGAGCATTTAAGGCGCTCTTTGTTTCTATAAAGTATTGCTGAAACGATACGTTGATTAATACGTATTAGGAGCTAATATGTGACACGTTCGATATTATACTTTGCAAACTCGAAAGCTCCATTGCGAGTGTATTCTCTTTCCTTCTTTTTTGTCTTTTCTTTTGAATATATCCGAATATATTCTCAACCCATTCTTATAATTGTAGAGAAAGAAGATATATTATATACGAAAAAAATATATATACATATATCGATTATAATACGTTTAACATCATAGCATTAAAAAAGATAGAGTAAAATGGAAGGAGTGGTAGGAAGTAGTGACACGCGGTTTTTGTCATCAAAAAAAATGTATTAGTGCAAACACTGTCCATATTAAACGCGAGTCGAAAATAAGAGCATACTCTAGATATTTGTCGAAAGTATGACCGAACTATAATGCAAAATTAAAATCATGTGTGTGTTAATGTACTTATCAATGAAATTTTAATGATTAATTTACCTTGTATCAGCGTTACGTAAGGGCTCTAAAACCCCGTGAAGGCGGTTAAATATTTTTTTTTCTCGCTTTCAAATTTTTCTTTTTATACCATAGACACGTGCACGAAATAATTACTTCTGTGTATAGTATTAATTTTATACGTTTGTAAATATCGCAACTTTGTCTCTTCTTACTGCATATTTATATCGATCGTTTGATTTTAAATACCTTAATGTCGGAGTGCGTTTTTCGTAAAAA
>JAIFRP010000021.1:10741361-10764137 GCA_032403825.1 Odynerus spinipes | reverse complement strand
AAAAAAAAAAAAATTACGAAACGTATTAATTTTGCTAATTTACCGTTGAAAAGTCCTTAAATAAACTTTACGAACGACATTAGATACGAGAATAAGGCAATTGATTATACGCGTACATGTCGTACCATTAAGCGACTCCTTTTTATTTTGTTAATCAACAACGAATTTATCTTCTCCAAATTATAGAGACAAGCCATTATTATTATTCTGTTAATATTTCGTCAGTTAACTGCAATGACCTGAATTTTTTTTATTTAACACTTTTGTCCATCTAGTTTAGCATCTTTACTATATATTATAAACTTATTTATAACACTTGTGCATTGTTTAAAGTATTTATTAAAAATATTACAATTAATTATTTACGTCTTAACTGAGAATGTGTATTTTGTTGTAAATTATAAAGAATAAGCTGTTATGCTAAAAGAAGAGACCAAACTTTATACATTAAGATTTCGTCGTAACGAAGGTCAGTTTGTAGATTTTGTAGTATTTATAATTATTTACACCTTACCTTTCCGACATTCAAATTCTTCTGTAGTAAAAGGAAAATTCTGATATCTGTTTTCATTACAATTATTCAAGAGTCATATGATTTTATCATGTACGACTGTATTAATAAATTTTAAAGCTTGTATCAATTGTATTCTTTTTATTTCTTTATATTATATAAGCTTATGCAAAGTATGGTGTTCTTTTATATAAGTATACTATACTTTTTTTCATATATCTATCACAGACTACCATATATTTCCTAACTGCTTTAAAAAATGTGTAAAAGTATAGGATAAAGTCTTTTCGAGGTTCCTGTAACATTACATCGTTAAATAAATAAAGGAGCGCAATAAAATTAAAAATTTGTTCGATCTGACACGCATACTTTTCGTTCGCGGGCGAAATGGACGTTAATATAATTGTAATATAATTGACGCTTCTGTTACACTGTTACAATGTTACTTCTGTTACAATGTCGTGTAAAATTTGTTTCTTTATGTCATAGCGCACGCGCGCGCGCGCGAACACATAACGTAATGTTACATAAACCTTATTACTCAGAATACGCTGATTAACAAATACGAAAACGAAATTTCAATAAAATATGTAATCAAAATTTCTACTAGTAAACAGATTTAGGCAAGCTTGTTATTCGCTTGTACTTTATATACTTGTTTCCATCGTGTCCAACGGTTGTATTATGAAATCTCTTACAATCTTCGATATTACATAGATGACTAATAATAAATATTCGATATATTCGGAGATCTGAAACTTTTGCAACCAAAAAATGATTATTAATATATAGTACTTTCTTGTAAATAAATGCATGATACAAAATCAATGTTCATATGTCTTCGCGTGATAATTTAAACTAGTCCATTACATTTATCATACTCGTGACGAAGATGTATGCAAGTATGTCATATCGTACATACATACGTATGATACGTAACGACATCATTTCTACATTTCATGATTCGATCAGATTCGATATAAATATTATCTAATTGGAGATAATTTCATAGAAACTATAATTAAAGATACACATCTTTATGGTAATTTTGTAACAGAAAATTACACACACTTTGAAGGATTTCAAAGTTACACTCCATTCACACATTTCTGATAGTAAAATTTAAAAATTACATAATTCGAGAACATATACACGGGCATTGTTTTCTTGGATACCATTATAATATTCAGTAGAAATATTAGGCGACATATTAGAGATACAAAGCTAATATTATGCATTCTAATTTCTTAACTTTTGATACAGTACAGATAAAATAAAAATTAATCGTTTTCATACGTTTACCCTTTTTTGATACTTTACTACGACGAATCGATTCTCTTTTTTATTAACATGTAACATTATAAATTTGATGTCAACAACAGTTTTAGTAACGTTAATAATCATTTTGACAGTATTTTATTAAACTCATACAGCTACAAATCTGGCAAAAGCCTCTGAAACCACGATCTTTGTTGCATTTAATTTTACATCGAGTCGTGCAAAATTCGGAAATCCTTTTACAAAATTTAGCATTCTGTATAGATGAAAGCGTCGAAGAACACTTCCACTTACTCCAAGAAACATGTGCACTAAAAGTACTGAAAAAGCTAAATGTCTTTCAACAATTATTATAAAAGTTATTACATAAATGTCGTTATTAATTTTCACTATTATACGTAAACACTAACTGCCTGTAAACCCGTTTCTCGGTTCAATATTCTAGTTTTACTCTCTTTCAACTGTACAAAGAGAAATTGCATATACAAGCATATTAAAAAAGAATGAATACATATGTAATGTTATATTAATAATGATGGCGACGGCGACGACGACGACGACGATGATGATGATGATTATAATAATAATAATAATAATAATAATAATAATAATAATAAACAGAAGTATTAAATTACTTTCTATCAAAGAAAAGACTTCTGGACTATAGTTCTAGACACTTTTACTCCATTAATAAACGCAAATGTGCTAGTCAAAGTATTGAGTTTGAAATTATTCAAATGAAGAATTTCTTAACAAATTGCTTTTCACAAAATGTGACTGTTTCGGCCAATAAACAAGTCTCAGTCTCAGGTATGGCTTTGATTTGTAGGTAAATATCTATTTGTCGTATAACTATTAAACAAAGAACACACGCGACCTGTGTCTTGCCGTCGAAAATTTCTTAGACGGCATCTTGCAGGGAAGGCAATTCTCTGAGTACTAATATTCATCAGCGGCATTCGGAAGTACAATGTCAAATTTGTACTTCAAAGTGACATTTCAATCGCTTGGATACCAAGTTGCTGGCGATATATGAGCTGTTGTAATAAAATCTGTCGTCACAATGCGTAAATAGTCTAAAAAGTGTAACTCCTAGGATACTTTAAACTTTTCTCATTGGTAGTATTAGCCAAATGTTACAAGGAAGTATCGGAAGGTGGTGTGCTTTCACGATGGCTGACTTGATTCAAAGAATGCTGAAGTGCATCGGGCGTTAACCACTCCTTAGGGAGACAACGCTGCAGAAACGGTACGCACGAACTAAAGTATGCCAAACGATTAACCCATCCAGGAATTTCTTGTCCACACAAAATCTGAAGAACGTAAGAAAAGATAAAGTACAATTAACGTGCATTAATATCGACTAAACTGTGCCAATTTCTTATTGTGTAGCATATATACGGCACTATTACGAGGACATAAAATGCGTACCAATGTAAACTGACTACTAAAGTGATTGCAATTTTTATTCATCAGGTGGTAACGATCTCCCCTGAAGTCTTTTCCCAATTCGTTTACGATTCTGGTAACATCTTCCTCCGTAAAGTCCGTATATCCAATGTGTACCGACTGTCTACAAAATAAATTCAAACCAGGAATTTAAAAGAATAGTCCATTAGCAATTAAAATCCAATAAGCGATACAAACGTTACTACGAAAGTCAGTACACTTGCCTGTATCTAAATTGTTCGCCGAGTTCTTCTGCAACTCGAGGCGTTATCTCAAAGATGCCAGATTTTGGCTTTGGATGACCTCCATAAGCATATTCTATAAGAAATTAAGCCAGTAAAACGTATAGAGTTAAGAATTATACAAAATACATGATGCAACAATGTTAAACTAAACAATACCTATTATTCGAAATGCTTATGAATTACATCGTATTTAAATTAGACCAAGCATTATTGGCGGAAAATAAGTACCTGTTCCATATATCTCAACGCCCGAATGAAATACCCCAAGTCCGATCGGAGTTGTATACTCGTTTATCCAATACTGAAAATATTATAACAATTAAAAGGAGGCATCTTACGTAGCAGCATTTCTTATATTTCTATTACCATATCATAAACATTCAGAATAATCGGTTCACGCGCCATTTTGGGTATCAGTTCTTCGCTATCTCGTGGATAGCCCAGACAACTGGGGAAGGAAAGATTACAGCCAAGACCTGACGAAAACATCATAGGATACTTGTACTTGAAGCGGCGAACAGCAGGACTATCTACGTTCCAGTACACCTAATAAGCAAATATATACTCTAATTACTCTGCCAAACCTATGCAAGTAGCTGTAATACTATAAATTATTCTAACGCGTATGTAGATTATTTCACATTCTAGTAGACATTGTCATGCATGTCCTTAAAGAAAAGTAATTAAACAACGGTTAATCATAATAGTATTTGTATCAACGTTTTTTTACTATGCAAAATAAAAAAAGGATTTTCTATACGAAGGTAATAATTAAACTAATTAGAAATTTAAAGTACCAGCACGATTATTTCCCTATCATATTCGTAAAATAAACGCATTACTAATCCTAAAAGCTATAAGCATTAATAAACCTAGCATCGTAATTCTAACAGTACATAATAAATCTAAGAGTATAGAAATATAACCTATATCAGTACAGACATGGTACCGTATGAAGTTTAAAGTAAGCTATGCTAACGAAACTGAGAGTATATATCGTGCTAGACATACTTTTTAAAGATGTATAAATAAATGGAAAACAGCTATATCGAAATAACAAATCAGTTCACCTGAGAGAGCCGTAGCTTTAACACCTCCTCACATTCCACATTACAGCAATAATCTGCATTTTACACAAATTTTCCCAAGGTTGTTGACATTAAATAACGCTTATCATCATTAAACGACTTCATTACAAACATATATTTGTTCAAGATAATTTTTCATTAGCTTCAATATTTCTCATGTATAGAAAAATAATATATAAACTTATGTTTGCCATAAGTTGCACGATGACAGCAGTAAAATTTATATAAACAACAAGCACTATGAAGTCAATGCATTTGTACAATTTTTAACGTGCTAAGAGTAATTTTCATAACTTAATTTTCGTCGATTACACGCATGTAGTCTTTGCTTCCGTTTAATTGAACACTGTAGGTAAATTTAAACTGCAATAACATGACTCAACAGCAAAGATCTTCCAAAGGCATATTTGACAATGGATCGTGGCTACAAAAGAAATTGCAAATGCCATCTTACTTTCGACATTAAGTATACGATTATATAGATAGGATAATACGAAACGAGCGTCGGCGTAAAATTGTTTACCCTACAACATTTTACATATATACAATAAAATCTGATATCAATATAGATATTAAATATCCATACAATTATTATTGGTTTCATAAATTGATGCTTTACTCAACTTTATTCTAATTTGTTGGATGATGTTATTTTTTTAACCAATAACGTAAATGCATTATTTGTTATTCTATTATTGTCCACTAGTATGTTTTAGCCAATCACAAACATGTATCATTGGAATGCACTCGTCGATTGGTGTATAGAGAAAGCGTTGTATCTTTGGCATAGATGAACCGATGATGAACTGGCCGCCGCATGTTTAGCTGGCTGTTTGACGTGTGATTGGCCGGCCTGGCTAGCGTCCTCTATAGATGGCGCGTCTATCGTAGCGCCTTGACACTCCGCAGTTATATAATGTGTGTGTGTGTGTGTATAATTCTTGGAAGAGAGTCGATCTCGTTTTAAGTTTTGTACAGGAGGACTCGTAAAGATGATTTTCAGCAGGATAATTGTAAGCGATCACTATCTTATTCTTATTACATCATTTATAAAATAACAAAAAAGATGTATAGAAATTAGACATTTTCCAAGTCGGCAGCAAGCAAATATTGCAGTTATTCTTTCACAATTGTTCTTTTAAAGCGAGAGAAATGTTAAAAGAAATATTACCTAGTATCTGAATTAAAAAAAAATACAATTATTTCAGGTGCGATCATTTACATCTTCGGCCACCGCACAACAATTAGTGAAGGTACGTTTCTTTAATGATTAATGAAATATAAATTATGTAATTTTGTTTCATTACAGACATAACTATCTCCATTTATATTTAGGGTTAATACCTGCAATATTAAGAAATATTTAATTACAATTATTGCATTTGTACAGCCACCAGTTCAAGTATTCGGATTAGAAGGAAGGTATGCCACTGCCCTTTACTCCGCTGGAAGCAAACAAAAGTCGCTGGACAAGATCGAACAAGATTTAGTCAAGTTTAAGGTACTTAACTATACAAATCAATTCCAAATTACCCAATCATAAATTGAAGTATTAGATTTAAATAGGAATTCATCCATTACTCTGGCAACATATAATCTTATAATTCTTAACATAATATGTATTGATGCACTGTTCTTAACAGGGTCTGATAAAGACGGATGCTAAATTAGCAGAGTTCGTAAAAGATCCTTCAATAAAACGCAAAGTCAAGGCAGAGGCGCTTCAGCAGATCAGCCAGAAAATATCTTTAAATGCAGCGACTTCCAACTTATTGGTTTTATTGGCAGAGAATGGAAGACTTAAAAGATTTAATCAGATTTTTAATGCATATAAAACGATCATGGCTGCAGATAGGGGAGAAATAGTTTGCGAAGTAATTACCGCAAAACCACTCGACGCCGACACCAAAGCTAAATTAGAATCCACGTTAAAAGCTTTCTTAAAGAAAGGCGAAACCATTTTACTCACTACCAAGGTCGATTCATCGATCATCGGTGGTATGGTTGTATCCATCGATGATAAATACGTAGACATGAGCGTCGCTAGTAAAATTAAAAAATATTCGGATATAATTCAAACCGTAATTTAAATATATTATATTTATTACACGCTACCGAATCAGAAGCTGTGCGCGTAGCTTAGAAATATATCGATATGATGTAAAATATCGGAGAATAAATATATAATATGTACATATGTGCACGTATAAACGTAGCGAAAAGTTTGTCAATATAACTCATTTCACGAAACCTTTATTTATCGTCGCTACACACGATCACACTGACATTTGAATTTATTTACCTAGTTATTGCGAATTTTACATCTACAGTAATCATTCACTTAATTGTGCAAATGGCAACAAGAGTGTAAAATTACAAAAAAGGCCGTGTTGCGTATACGATAACATTTCCCTTTATTTAGAATCAAAGATTGGGTAGAACTCGCACCGTTGATAACTCGTTAAACATTTGGAAAATATTATATGAATATTAACAACGTAAAAATTGTTATTATATAATTTTGTGTATTATTTTGAAACGTAGTTGTATAAAATATGCGAATGATCCTTGTGACAACGTGGTGCAAACTAATGTAGATAAATAAGAAAATAATATAAATTCTTGAGGTTTAGGACTAGACGAAGACATTCGCTAACAACAATGTTGCGTTAAATAATTATACGACACGTTACGTTGCAAAGCTATAGAGAAGTCGTGTTTTCGCCATTTCATCATATTCGTCGTGTTCACGTAAACAAAATAAATGCTTCCTTCATCTTCCATCTATGATAAATACAAAGCTGTACATGGGAGAGTTATTTCAATTTACACTGTTCAATAGATACGTTATATCAATATAAATAATTAATAGCAATAAAAAAAGAATCGTAACGTCACAAATTAATTACGAGAAATAATCATGAAATAATCATGAAATAATCATGAAATAAATTTTATAAATTATGCGCTATCCTTCTCGATCGATATTATTTTATAACAGACGGTATATCCTTCTTGACTAAAACCCAATCTTCTTCTTCAAGAATAGCCGATGTTATAGATTCTTTCGATAATACTGAAACAATGAGAAGTATATTTCGTAAAAAAGAATAGCTTACTACAATTTGGTAATTCACGAGCAAACGAGTAATTTCACTTACTATTGAATTGTACTTCGAGTTCGCGGCGACTTGCTTCATCTATACAAGAGATTTTCGTAGTATCTAAGTAGCCATTAGCGGTTAATACTGGATCATTTAATTTATTCTGTAATATCTTTCTCCTGCATTCTTCGAGATCCTTCAATCTCTTTAATTCCGTTCGATAGCTAACATCATCTTCACCCGATTCAGTATCCGTATGATCACTATATTCTTCACCATGTTCATTATTTTCATCGGATTTCAATTCTGTAGAAGAATCATTGAAACGCGAAGTGGGTATAACGTGCGGATCGGTACTAATGACGTTATTAACGTTCCAATTAGTTGTACTAACTCTTGTGCTTGTCCTATATTTGGACAAATCAAAATCAAGGATATCGGCCAATAATTTTTCTTTATTTTCAACATCCCGTTGAATCAATTCGAGATTTCGTTCAGATTTTAATATAAAGTCATCGTCGACGCTCAACGACAAACAAGAAGAATGCGCTTTCTCGTTTTGTACTTCGTTTTGATTAGAAGAAGTTGCTTTATCGTCGTTATCGTTAAGAGATAATTCATTTTTATTTCCATTCTGTGATTTGTTACGAGACTTTTTGATCTTTTTTTCTGGTGTAAAAACAACATCTTCAAATTCTTGTTGACTGATCTTTTGAAATATCTGTCTTCTTAAATTTTGTTTCTCATCTTCCCTTCTCTTAGTTTCTCCGTTATATTCCGTTATATCGTCAACGTTGACTAACAGCGGAGTGTTTAAATCTATCGGAACAACACGCGGTATTTCCACGGCTTCTTCCGCATGCACTACAGGATTTGTTTCCGTACCGGTATTAGCAGTCGATATAGCACTGAAACATTTCAGAATCAATATATTCGAGCGCATCAACCACCTCTCATTTTCCGTAAAGTACTTGGATCATTATCGCGTTTGTTTGTAAAAGTAACGTAACGCAAAGCTTACCCGACAGACTGAATTATGTTAGCTGGATTGATTTTATGGAAAGGAATAGCTGGCATAATGGTAGTCTCTCTAAGTTTGGAAGTCAGTTCCAATATACTGGTGGTAACTGGCTTGCTAATATCCGCGAAAGACGAAGCGGAATTTTGGTGATGGGCGATCGATTCTAAAAATTTAATAATATATACGTTATCATTTTTACACAGTGTTACGTTTTTATAACTGCACAAATGAAATTAATTATAATAATTTACCCGTGGCAATCGTATTACTTTCAGGGTAGTACGCAATACGTATAACGTTCCTTTCCCCTTCCAATATAAATATCTCATCTTTAGTACAAGCAACGTCAGTAACACGCCGTAGATCTGTTACAGTGGACGTTATGGCAATGGTATGCGGATTTACAACATATATAATATCATTGCTATATGTTATTAACAAGTCTTCGCAAAATGGCAAGACTATGCCAAATGTTGGCTCTCCGCGACTCTTTTTCATACTTTCCGGAGCAGGATTTAATAACTCCACCTCTGTATGGACAGACCTAATCGCATCCTTTTAAACAAAAGTTTAAATTAGTAAGGTCGATAATAAGGATGAGAAATTCAATAAGGATATACAACTCGAATGTACCAAATTAAGTGAAATTTTTTTACAAAATACAGAAGGAATATTTCCTTTCCATTATATTCCTCAATAGCCATTATATAAGATCGTGTTTGCTTTGATTCTTGGTAATGAGGAAGCATACCTTAAATATAAGAGTCTTTAATACAGTTCCAGTTTTATCTGCTTGCCATAGTCTCAAACCTGGTCTACTAGCATAAATTATAAGTTCTTGTGCATAATTTTGACGACAGCCAAATATCGCACCCAGTTTACCTAAACTGTAACAAATAGACCCTTTTCGTTCTACTGATCGTATACATCGTATTGGTGTTGTTTACGACAATTTTTGAAATACTAACGTCTTACGTTCTTTTTGTCCAACTTGTATTACTTTGTCGTTTTCATTTCTGTTTACTAATATCGTTCGTAACGTCGTTGAGACTAATAATAGTCCATGCTGATAATTTAGCTGTACGATGGAATATTTTTCATTCAATAGTTCAGAGGATTTAGAAAGGTGCTATAAAGGTGTGACAAATAGATAACAGTTATTAATGTAACCATACGATATTTTACAAGTCAATTAGTACATACCATATAAAAATCAATTTCGGTCAACACTACTAAACCATTTTCATCTCCACTAAATAACTTCATACCATTTTTAGACCATTCGACCGTCGTTACCGCACCTTTGTGTAAACCGCTTATACTATACTTCTCCACCTTACAACGAAGCACATCAATGAATGTTTATAATATTTTTATAAATGGTATTATATATAAATGGTAAAGCATGTACACAATACCTGTTTCTTCTGTTTGGGTTTTAAACTGTCAGGTAACGTATCAGGCAAATTTTTAGGTATTTGAAAAACTGTAACAACTCCATGTTCATTACCAGCTGCAACCATATAGTCTACAGTCGATACGACCCGTAAACACGTAATTTTAGAATTCACATTCTACAATAATAACATTATTTTAATTGTCCATATTTCTAAATTTCTAAATAATTTAAGATTATATCAACAGAACTACTATACCTTGCATCGAAGTCTTTGAAGATCCTGTTTTTCTCTGTTGTACCAATAAATGAGACCATAATTGGTTCCTATAGCTATGAATTCAGGCACTGCATCGATACACGTGAAACTAACGTCATAAGTGAATAAGCCATTTTGAATTTTAGCAGGAATTTGTTGTAAAAGGGCAGTAAGTGGTGCCCATTCTCTTAGAGGTCCACCATCTTCGCACATAGGTGTTGTCATAATTTCACCGACGATACATACAGAAGTATTTAAAAGGCTATAAAGAATATACGTTCAAAGATGATCTTGCAAAAGTAGACGATTATTGTTTACCTGTTTAGAAATTATTAATCTTGTAAGCCGTTTGACATGATTTCTCTGAAAGGCGAAGAATAGTCGTTAAACTGTAGTTCTCACGTGTAGCGACTTACTATAATGTAGGTGACAAGTCACCACGCTACGATATCTGTGACGTATATACATACGTACATACCTAAGTCAGTTACAATTGCAATTCGTATTAATCGAATGGTATCCAAGATAAGAAAATGATTCAATAAACCCGGTATGTGCGACAAGCGCGTGTTAATAATAGCCTACGTGCCACAGATTTCTGTACATCCTTCGTACGTCGCAAAAAGTATAAAAGAAAACTGCTAATATACGATATAGAATATACTTTTATTATATTATGTAGCGATATACAAGCACTAATAAATACTACAAAATTTCACAATATATAAAACCGAAAGCAAGGATTTTCGGTAACTGACAGCTAGAATTCTTAGGCTCTATAGTAAAGTATCTGGTTTTTATGACATTAGCTCAGATGGCGCAGTCACGTATGGGCGCGACAATTTTATATGAATGAGTTCTTCCCCGGTTAAACTTTCCTTGACGAGATAAGAAATTATAATCATAACGGAGATCGTATAACATTCGTATGTTTCCTTAAATAGTCAATAAAATGAGAATCTAAATAACGATACATAAATCAAAGATTAAGTATTTTGATGGCATTTATCTTTATACGATCAGAAGCATTTCACAAGAATTAGTGGCTAATGTTTACACCAACGGCCATACCACGCTGAAAGTACCGGTTCTCGTCTGATCACCGAAGTCAAGCAGCGTTGGGCACGGTCAGTACTTGGATGGGTGACCGCTTGGGAACACCGTGTGCTGTTGGCATGTTTTTTTGCACTTTCAATAGGTTAGTCCTTGGTCACACTTATATACCTTCGATTTCATCAAAGATGCCCTAAACGCAAAAGCCTAGAGAACCGATATATTTTGCATGTAAGTACGGTGTCAATTGGAAGTAACATTTTTTGTTTACAATTACGACCGCATGATGAGGCATTTCGACTCACGGATGAAAAGAAATTTATTGATTACGTTTTGTGTGGATCAAAATACAACGCGAACTAGCACTACATGAAGCACAAATGAAGGGCTCTGATCACTTTTTACCGCTAATTTTTATACGACTAGAAGAATTTCAGGATTAATAACTTAACCTTCTGTCACGGCCATACCATGTTGAAAATACCGGTTCTCGTTCGAGGGCGCTACGTACTCAAATCTTGCACCAACTACTGTTATGTCCGGCATTTATTGGTGGGTGCAATCAGGTGCAATGCTGCAACCTTTAGAAAAAATAAACGTAGTGTTATCATCGTAATTGGTGTAGTGAGTTTCAGCTGTTTTTTTATTGATCTTATAGAATTTGTAAGTTACTCTCGTTATTATTTATTATAAATACTTGTAATATAACGTAATAAACATCCAAGAAAAATAATTATTTGATTATATAAAGTTATAGTCTTTAATACAACAATCAGTTAGTATGTATTGTGTTACACTTTTTTTTTATAAATGTTATCATTTATGATTTATATCACTATTTTTCGAATCTTATATTATTAGTGAATAAATTCTTGGTTCGTTTGATATGATAATGTATGTGATTTACCTGTCAAAAATCTCATAAAAGAGGTTATGTTCTAATGACAGCGATAGGTTATGTAGTATATGTAAATACGGCAAGACGTTTTTATAAATAAGAAAATGCAAGGTTCAAAATAACATATTATTGGTATAACTACCCGTAACTAAAACCAGGGTATCATAGACTTATTTAAAGGAAACTTTTAAGTTTTTATTTTACTATTTGAAATAGAAAGACAGTTGGAAACATTTATACACATTTATTCCTTTTGAATCATTTTAACATTTATATACAGGCTACATAAAGAGGTCTTATATATTTATATGATATAATTACATGAATAATACAACATTATAGTTAGGAATAAGTTGCAGATTTAGGTTTATGGATTGTGTATGTCAGAGGAAACATAGAAAAGAACGATCCCTTGTTCGATTGCTTGATAATAACTAGTAAACTGGAACTTAAAATGAGCACTACCTATAATCAAACTGCAGATGTAGTTGTCTCGTCAGGAATAAGCTTGATTAGTTTGTTGACTTTGTAATCTCTTCTTCGAAGCGAGTAACTGATTTTATCTTGAATGAATTTATGCATCCCATGAAGAGAAAACTCTCATTGGGCGAATATTATGAATGGCATAATTATGAGGAATAATTTCAACTTCTGCATTTGTACTTTGTTTCATGTCGGAAGGTTGAAAATAAAATTTTCTAGTATATTCTGTGATAGCTCTCTTTCCTGGAGTCAGTTGTTGCTCGGCATCGTTAATGCTTTTTCCAATTTTATTCTCAAAAGTTAACGATCCATCGCTTAAGGATGATCGAGAATCTTTGAGGTCGTTCCTTTTTCCTCCCCAACTATTGAAGCCTGTTCGTAACCTGTTGTTTCTTACTTGTGCAGCCCGTTTCTCATTTTCTATGCTTTCAGAAATATTATTTTCTATCGTATCATCTATAACATTTAAATATAATATTAAATTTGCCATTAAAAGTTATCGCACTGCGTGGTCGATGTTGAAAATAATATGAGCGAAGTACACATACCAGAAAATGTATCTTCCGAAAGGTAAAGGTCAGCCCTATCTTCAGAAATAATGTCATCTCCGACATTTTTGTCCACATAAAATTCTGTTTCAGCACTTCGCTTGCCACCCCAACTGTGGAACGGCGTACCTCTTCTGTTCCTCCAAAAATTGGCTACCCTCTTGCTATAATCAGCAAAATTTTTCTCTGCATCTTTGCTACCCTTACTAATTAAGAAATATGCTTTGTCATTCAAGTATCCCTGAGCTCGTTTACCACCCCAGCTGTTAAACGACATGCGAATTGGTCGTTGACTCTTTGGTCTAGAGGGAGCCACTTGCTTGTTACCCCAAGGGTTGAAGGAAGGACTCTTCTTTTCCTGAGAAGGGTCCAGTACGCTGGATCGTAAATTCTGTTTCGAATAACACTCATGATATCACCGGATATCTTTCTTATTAAAATTTACGAAGTATTAAATATAAATGTATCTTACTCGTTCGCTTAGAGGTAAATACGGCAATGAATCGTCGGGCAAGATTTCACTTTTTTGCAAGGTACTCCACGAGTCGGTGTTCAATTCTTCAGCAGACCTTTTATGTATAATTCTCTGGATATTATTTTCTGTAAAATTACATAAAAAAATTACGCAAAAGCAAATAGGAAATCGAATCGTTTTTATTTAGGTATATTTTTATATTACCTTCTGGCATTGCATCGTGACCTAGCGCACGCGATATTGATAAATTAGAATTGTACATTTGAATTCTATCAGGCTTAATAACCTGATTTACATTTTCTAGTTTTAATTGCGTTCTATTTAAATTTTCGACATCCGAACTTCCAATGATCACACGTATCATTACGGTGACGATGGGAAATAACATCCACATGTCTAAAAAAAGAAATAAATTAATTTATTTATACAAATTAAATATTACAAGGAGTTATCTTTAATTTAATCAATAACAATTAGAATGCAAATTCGATCAGTTTTTTTAAAACCCGCGCCGACACGTTTCAGTTACTCCGAGAGACTTCGATGAAAGGACTGCTGAGGTAATTTCCCGTCCAAAAGTTGATCTATTAACTAAACTAATACTTTATTACGTTATCGAGGCCGTGAAGCAATCTTCGTGGAATTCTTAATTCCGACTTGTTCCGACTTGTTCGTTGCGCGAAATGAGAATTTCAAAAAATTCGAAAGGGTGGAGAATTTTTCTAAGCGGCTTTTCTCACAAATATAATTCCCGTGGCTCTCGTATCTCGCGTACAATTAGCAGATTGTTCCTACAAAGGAAATTAAAAGAAGAAGATAAAACAAATGAAAACGCTTTGGAGATCTGCATTCCTATTGCGGATACACTCATCGCTTATGTTACATCATAAATTGCTTCATATTATTTCCTTCGTCGCTCATTTTTCTCGTTTGATTTTTTTTTCAATTTCAGTTTCATTTGTAGCTCCCATAAATCGTTCTTTTCTTATCTCGCGTATAATTGGTGTATCAGTTTTTTTGTTGTAATCGCTTTAACATTTACAATTTTTTGAACAAAATTGTGCTGGTACCTGTTCTTTCGCGACAACTTTGACTCTTTTATTTGTCGCAATTCGAATGTTCACGTTCGCGTGCTCATGGAATCAGACTTTTATACGTGTCTTCGAAACCGCGGATATTCGTTATACATATTTTATTAACTGTGTTCGATTCGATTGCCCGACGAATATTGTATGTATGTACATACACAGCGCGTTCAAAAAGTTCTAAGACTGATTTTTTAAAAAGACGTATTAATAGAACCATCTCTAAATTTCCGATGGAATTAAGTTAAGAGTTCTTCAAAATTTTTTGTTTCGCGATGTTCATTTGTTTTGTACATTGTACATTTTGTATTTGATAGATTGTTTGATTTTGAATCGAATTTGTTGTAGGTATTTCGTTGTATTTCGTTCTCGAAACTGCGAAACTTCCGTATCAAATATTTTTTCTAACAATTAATATTTTTCGAGAGAATTGCGTAGCAAGATTATATGACAAGAATGTACCTAAGTATTTATGATTCAACGTAAAAAACAAAAAAAGTTTAGTAATATGAAGAAAGACATCCATGTCTGACTAAAACTGATCTTAACTCATTTTTTTTAAGTTGGACTGTACCACTTTGTGGTTTAACATTCGAAATAAAAAAAAAATGATGCCGTACGTTCAACTTTTCTCTATTCCTGTTGTAACTTTGCTTTTTTTCCATACGTCATTGCGGATGAACCGTAGATATTTTATAGTTGTAACTTCGTTTCTTTTTTATTGTTTGCGCGTCACACATTTTTACGATGTGCATTAATCGATCGATATCGTGGATCGGGGGCGATGAGAGGTTGGCTGGAGCAAAGGATGTGTACGATACACTTTCGTGTCAGGAAGCTCGCGCTAAAATTTCGTTAGTACATGCTTTCAAAAGCCGTCACACCGAGGTTCATGTTCGTTTTTATAAACCGTCTATGTTTATTGTCGATCTTTTCTTTTTTCTTTGATAATAACACTGTATGTGTAAATGTCTACGGTTAAATCGACTTTTTTGTTTTTAACAAATAACGTTTAAATAATACACTTCTTCGTACCTGTTACTTATTTTATGCAAATTGCTATTTTTCTTTTACGCGATCGTTACTATATATTATTTTAAATTTGATTTTTAACGAAGCGACAACGCGTCTTCGTTAACAGTGACGGCTCGTGGTTTTCAATCGTAGGAGTTTTGCAAAACTCCTACGATTGAAGAGAATTTTTATTATTTTCTACATAAAGTAATAGAATTGTATAGGATCGTTGATGATAAAATGAAGTATTACAAGCAAATATAAATAAATTAATAAATATACTTATACAACGCGAAAAATTGGGAGGTTGCTGCAGTTTTACAATATCTACGCACGAATCGTCCCTGTTCGTTAATAAATTAATAAAACGTTTACCGGGTGTCCGCTTACCTACAGAACTCTGTTGAAATTCTTGAACGAATATCGCACGTCAAAAAGAAAAATGCACTCTGCCTTTGTCACTCTGTGCACAACACAAAAATCGACGATGATTAAATAGTTAATGTATTTCAGTACGATGCTGGTCAACAAAATTATTATTATTTTTTTTTATATACTTTTTTTTGGTCAAGCTTTATTCGCGAAAGTTTTGGACTGATGTGCTATAAGGTGTGTAGTGACAACTCGCGGTGCGCGCTGCTCGTCTTATATGTATCACGTGGTATCGCGAGCAGCCTTCCGATTGGTCCGGAACCCCATATATCCCTTCGTGGAACACACCCCCCGCCCCCTTCGTGCTTTTCCATCCATTCATTTGATTCCACTTTCTCGTCTAGTTTCTTTTCGTCGCCGTTTGCATTTATTTATTCGTTAGTTATTATTGTCCTTCCTACGTTTTCTACGTATCTTACGTTATATACGTTATAATTCGACCGCTTTTCGATCGATCGTCGATTGTTTCCTCAATTTTCACAAGCCTCTCTTGTTTTCTTCTCTTTCTCCTCGTCTTTCTTTTTAGTTCCCTTTCCTTTCCGTTTTTCCCTTCTCTCTCTCTCTCTCTCGCTCTCTCTCTCTCTCTCACTCTTTTTTGTTTCGTCATCGACGTCACGGATCGCACGAAAGAAAGGCGGAAAAAAGCGAATTAGAAGCACTCCGGCGTAGGTGTGTAAAAATTTTTCCTTCGCATCGCGTGCTGCCTGGCGATTCTGCTGCCGTAATATCCACCTCGGCAACTTATAGGTATGTACAGGTGACCCTCTCATAGCGCGAAAATTCGTACCGTGTTAAACGAAACGCGTGTTGATTTCGATTATGGGGTTTTCATTATTTGTAAACAATATTTTACGTTAAAAGTGTATTTTCAAATTACCGCGTTATACGAGGGCCATCTACGTTTTAATATATACATACCCATACATATAAGCCGTTTCTTTTATGCTAAATATTTCCTCTCGAGTTCGGATAAAGTATTAAATTCTACATAACAACACTTTTTTATACAGAATTTGAAACTTTATTCAAATTCGCCAAAAAGTATCGGGCATTTTATTTAAAAAGCTGAACGTGATCTTCGAAACTCGCTACAAAACCAAAGTATCAAAAAATCGATTACAGTACAGAAACTATGCAAATTTCATTTGTAACATTTTTTCATACAGCAAATAATTTTTTTTTAGAGTTATTTCAAGTCGCCACGTTACGAGACTGATCCTGTATATGTACGTACGTATGTATATCCACGTTCGGTCGTTCGACGTGATCTTGAGATTTGATTTTAGGCTCGCGTCTATTGCAAGATTGATATCATCGGGACAATTTTTACGATTTCTTTTAAACTCGGAAGACGCGTCGACGTCCGCTACTCCCGTAAATGGCGTTTAAACAATTCACGAAGGCAGTGTCTCCCTTTTTTCCCCTATTTTCTTTTTCTTTTGATAAAAAAAAAGATTGGAAAGTTCGAACCGTAGTAATAGTAGAATCAGAGCGACCTTCATCGAACGTGGGAAGCGCACGATCTCGATAGCGATTTCGCCTGTAGTTAGCCTTCATATAACACGGCATTCCTATAACACTTTTTTGCTCTAACATGGTTTGGGAATTGAAGACAAGCGTCTTATAACACATCATTGTTGTAAGAACTATATAATTATAACTGTATATAATACTTACATGCAGTAGTGGACAAAAGATTAAGATGATATGAAAAAAGAAAGAAATTATATATTTTATGCGAAAAAAGTATGTATTTATGTATTTCATTATTATGTATTTCATTGCATTGTACATTGTAAATTGTACATGTGTTTCAAAGCAACAAACTGAATAGAAAGATGGTACTTATATTACATGTGTATAATCGAAATAAAAACTTTTCGTCTTAAACTTATGACCGCTACTGTAGATTAAAAAATAACGAATATGTATTATTATCGAACCTTTTTTTTTAAAGAAACGTTAAATATTTCTCTATCGTGAATTAATTTGTATATTACGCAATATTAATATGTCGTACTTTTAATAAATTATTCTTTTAATAAAAATTTCTCTTACTTCGTTATAAAATGAGAATAGTATAGTTTTGTTAACTTTTGGAACTTAACTCTGTTTTTAGTATTAGTTCTTTCTCTAACTACCCCTTTATGTACATTGAGATATTTCGAAAGGATCTGAAAATTGGTCGAGGAAAGGACAAGACAAGGTAGCATGTGGTGTTTAGATCCAACATTTAAAAATATGTTCTTTTCCGCGTTGAAAGATCACCGCGTAAGCGTCGCCCGTAAATTTCCGTCGTTGTTTGTTAAAGTCCGCGAGCTTAAGTTCGCTACGAAAATATGGCCGACGTCTTGGCTTCCTTCGATGACAAACTCTTCGCTTTTCGCGGAACGTTGAAGTTGTTTCTCGCTAGCGTTCGAAAAAACAGTCAAAGGGGACAGTTCTTATTTCTGAATCGTAAGCGTTGCTACGGAATTACTAGTTACGGTACGATGAACAGGGAGAGGACAGGATTAATTCCACTCGATTATTTTTATACATGCGAGTGCTTCGTTCGCACTTCGGATGTTAAAATTCAATGCGTCATGTATAAAGGGAAGGGATGTAGTACGTATACCTACGCCCGTACGCGTAACTTCACGCGTGAACGTAAATGCGCTTGAAAAACAAGAGAAAAAAAAATGGAGATGTCGAGAAAAAACGATTCGCGTTATTCTCAACAATACTTAGGTATTTATTTATTTTTTACAATCATTTCGTGATAGCTGCCACTATCTTATTACTGTTTGATGGAACGTACACATTCGTCGAGGTATCATCAACGAAATCGACATCGGTACTTTCGTTGTCTCTTGCTCATTTTTGGCAAGCAATAAGAATAAAGCTGCCTTTGTTTAATGTAGAACTTTTTGTAGTCCTAGTCTAATCGAAGTGTTTTTATTTAACAAGTATTTTATTTGAGAGCAAAAACAGTATTGAATTTGTTAATTAAAATATTTGGAATAAATATAAAACTGAGTAAGTCATGATCTAAACGACATTGCAGGATGCATTGTCTTAACGCGTTAACTGCCGCATCGATTTTGCCCAAACTCGAACGCCTTCTAATTTTATTTATAATATTTGTCAAAACGAAGATACAGAAAAAATCTCTATCCCATCTTTTCTATTAGAAGACTTACGAAGAGGCTACTGAGTGTCATTCGTAAATACGCGCCATTTATTTCTCACACAAAATTTTCTGGTTAGCTCGACAGTTAATTGTTAATGTGCTCTTACAAATAAAAAAAAATAATCTTTTATATTAGACCTTACACTTCGAGTAGAGTTGATTACATTCTCGAAAATAGCAATAAACATTACACAGCAACGATTATACAATCTGTAAAATTGAGTGGGGGTCACCGGTGACCCACACGGCAGTTAACGTGTAGGGAAAAGTCAGGAAGGGGGGTCACGTGACGTAAGCGGACCAGTCGGTATTACTTAATTCCAATATTTGCTTCGTTATTTTTACGTATGGTTAATTATCTATGGTTAACGAGTTTTTTTATTGTTTCCCAATGCTCCTAAAATCATGAGACAGTTGATCTTTCGATGAAAGTTCATTGTGTTGACTCACCCTGGATCGTAGCTGATTTTCCTCGAAAATGTTATTTAAGCGTATTCTTTTACCCCTAGCCACATAAAATGGATCATATTTTCTTAGCAAATCATCGAGAGCACTTCTACGATCCCTGTCAGTCGTTGTCGAATCGCTTTGCGAAACAAATTTGCCGAGATCTTTGCACTCTTCCGTAGGGCATCTTCGAGAATCGAGTAATCGAAGTATTCGTTTAGCAGCCGCTACGGAGTTCAATGATTCGTTCTGACCGATCAGCGTGTTTCTGGACTGATAATCGATACCCTTGGATGTTTTTTTCCCTCTAGAGATAAAAAATGGTTCTTCGAATATGTCGGAGATGTCCGAGTATTTGTTTCGTCGTTGAACGTAGCTCGAATCGAGTATAGTCTTCTCTAGATCCTTCATCCTTCGTACTTCCTCGGAATCGTCGTTGGAACAGCCGAAATCTATGCAAGAATTTCTTTTCGCTCGAGAAGAGATTCGTTGGGACTCCTTCGGTCCAGACCCCAGACTCCCGTTGTCTTTGCTCGTTATCAATGAATTTGTTGTTACGTTTACTACTTCGTTACTCTCATTACCTTTCGATTGTTTTAACTCGTTCGTTATCGATCGCTTCACTTCTTCGTGAGATTTCCTTTCCACTGTCTCAGTTTCAAGGTCATCCAGCGAAATCTCCTGGACGGTGTCCCTCGCGAAAAGTTTCTTACCACGCGATAGAAAAAATGGATCGTCGATCGTATCGAAGTGTCTTACCAAATCTTCTAACTGTCGATTGTTAAATTGCAAAGTTTTTCTTCTCTCTTCCTTCCTCTTCGAGCCGTCCCTTTTAACCCTGTTGTCCTCCACGATAAATTCGCTCGTTCCCTTTGATCTCGTCGCCTCGTCGAGAAATTTCACGAGCTCGTCGTCCTCTTCGTTGCTCCTTTCGCCATTCTTCGCTCCTGTCGCCCTGAACATTTTTTTTCCACGCGTCAGAAAAAACGGATCCTCCACGTTGAAACTGTACGGTAGATTTTCGGCGTAGTCGAGCTCGATTTCAACCCACCTCGGTTCATCGACGTAGAACGGTTGCTGGACCGACCATTTCTCGATCTTGCTACGGCACTTCTCGGTTTTGCATCTCTGCTTCGATGATCGCTCGCAATCGTAAGACGACAGAACGTCTAGGGATATCTTCAAGCTCGGACACTTTGGGTTGGTTAGGATTGGTCCAAGGTTCATCGGATCATCATCGTTCGCGAGATTTGTTCGCCTGGAATCATTGTTATATTAAGTTGGTGCATATGAAATGTCGGATTTTTAAGTAGGTATTAAAAAGTTTGTATCTTTTTTAAGATATGTTTACTTAATTAAAATATGCTCCATTCGCTTCGATACACTTTTGCCAACGAGTTTTTAATGCATAAATGCCATTTTTTAAGAAGGTTTGGTCTTTTGAGTCAATCAACTCTGTTCTCTCTTCATTTTCAAAGTGTTTGGTGCATAAAAACAGTTCTAGATGTTTAACACTAAACCTACCGACATTTTATATATACCTATTTCTACCGATGGCGGTCAAATGACCGCTTTTCAAATAAACGTTATATTCTTTTCCAGTTGATTATAAATAATACAGAATTTAGCATAGGCAATAAAACACAAAGTAATTATCATGTAATAATTAAAAAACATTTATTTTTTCGGGCTCAAAAGCGGTCGTTTGACCGTTCTGGTAGATTTAGGGTTAAATAAATGATAGTCCGTTGGAGATAGGTCAGGTGAGTACGGTGGGTGTTGCAAAATTTCATACTTTAAGTCAGTCAATTTTTTAATTTTCTATTGCGATATATGCGGTCGAGCGTTGTCGTGACCCATGTCGATTAATGAGCGATGGCCGTCAAATTTTTTATTTTTTAAACCAACGCTGTACTTTTCTCTCGTTTACAGTGCCCTCCCCAAATGCTTGGTTTATGTTGCTTGTGGTTTTTGCAGCATTATTGCCAAGTTTGAACTCGTATAAAAAAATTACACGAATATCAGTAGAATTCATACTTGTATATAATTCAAAATAAATCATAAAAATAAACAATTTTGATGAAATTTTTTTTTACGAAGTATCACTCTGACAATATACAGTAAGACTGTTAAAGCGGTTATGTTATAAACACAAACATAACGAAAGCAGAGTGATTAAGATTGACATTTAATTAAAATCCGACATTTCATATGTACCGACCTAATAATTGTCCGTGAAGTTGATAAAAATGCTCGAGTCAGTACCCACCTTTAGGCCAAATACCAATTCTAATAAAAAACACCATGGATACATTATCCCCGTATAAAAAATATTTTATATCTCGAATCGTGTATAACAATAAACTAAAGGGTTTCTTCGAGAAGAAATTTGAAAAAAAGTTTTATTATTACCCAATCAGAGCCATCGATTGTCTCCGCGTCTCAAAGTTTTTACGATTTCGTTCCTTTTCATCCTGCGAAGAACCTCGCGCATCTAAATCCACGGGAATGTTATTCGGAAAATCTTTAATGCTTCTTTCGTTAGGCCACTGTAGCTTGTCCGCGATGGCAAGAGGTGTCCGATGGAAATATTTGATCTGGAAACATAAGAAAATATACGTTCATTGTTACTTTATGATACTATAATTAATTTAACCCCTTGCACTCGAAATATTAGCCTGATTGACGTTAAGAATTTAATTGTTTCATCATGCGTGAAAATTTAACTGGTGATAAAAATATATTTTATTATTAGTATTAAGAAAAAACTGCCCAGTGCAAAGGATTAATATCTTTTTTTTTTTTTTTTTTTTTTTTT
>JAIFRP010000021.1:10722458-10741327 GCA_032403825.1 Odynerus spinipes | reverse complement strand
TAATTTTCTTACATCTCTCAGCTTGACCCATATCTGAAAAAAATAATCGTAGTTCTTTTCTCCTTTTATCATCATCATCATCATCATCATCATCAGGATTCTATAACATTATGCTATGAAAACTCGGATCGTGATCTATCTCCATGCTTGCTATAATTTTTCAAAGTTAAGCACGGGCACTTCCAACCATATATTATTTATTAACTTCACTTTGTAAAATAATGTATTAAAAATACACTAAGATACGATAGCCCAAAATGCGTTGGTAAAAATCTAAAGTCATCTATCTCTCGCACGTATCTCGGTATACTTGTACCTACATACTTATTAAAACATGTTAAAACCGTTGTAATTTTTTAAAAAGTCCAGAAATTATTTAAGATCCGGACAAAATCCGGATGTATGGCAAGCTTATCTATTTCACTCTTTCTCTAACTTTAGCTACACATACGCACACGCGCACTTATCGGTCTTCCATCGTAACTTCGTATCGCGAGAAGTATACAGGGTGAACCACGTCTCGTGATCAGTAAAGATTACTCTGTTATTAGCAGTCCGATCGAAAATGTTTTCATCAGCTTTTGTATGGTTTTAAGAGAGCTTTAATGTGACCATAACAAATTATTTGTCAATTCTTTTTTTTATGTGTTTTCATGGTTATCTTGAATTTTTTGCAAACGAACATATAATTTTTTACACCTATCTGTTAGAGGATTTCAAGACGAATTCGGTAAATATCAAAACATGACTTTTTCATCTGAGTCGAGAAAAAATTTAAAAACTTTTATTACAAGGAGTATTATATGCTATGCCGTTGTAGGCGTAGGCAAGAAATCAGAAAAATTTCGATTTGTCAACAACATTTGACTGCGTACAACAGCATAACATATGATACTCCTTGTAATACAAAGTTTTTAAATTTTTTCTCGACTCACATGAAAAAGTCATGTTTTGATATTTACCGAATTCGTCTTGAAATCCTCTAACAGATACGTGTAAAAAATTATATGTTCGTTTGCAAAAAATTCAAGATAACCATGAAAAAACATAAAAAAAAGAATTGACAAATAATTTGTTATGATCACATTAAAGCTCTCTTAAAACCATACAAAAGCTGATGCAAACATTTTCGATCGGACTGCTAATAACAGAGTAATCTTTACTGATCACGATACATACGTGGTTCACCCTGTATATTAACGGTGGTGCACGGGTTAAAAGATGAAGCGCAAACAGGCTCGAGTGGCACAGGTGTCTTCGTGTGCTCCCACATGCGATAACAAAATGAAAACCTTGCCTACTGATTATATAATATGTTGCACGGAGAACATTGTTTTCCTTGTTCCGTATAAGGATTCCAATTATAAAGATGCAAATTCGGTGACAAGTTACGAGCACGCGATCGGTCAGTAGGAGGCAATATATTCAATGGGATTATTATACATATTTCCGAGATGTTGCAATTGCGTCATCGTGCATTCACTTTGGCGAGCGTCATTCTCCGTGAGAATATTATATACATTTTTTATATATGATCGTCATTTTTCAAAGTAGTATATATACGTTCTTCTTCATCCACTTTCGTACGATCATACTTATAACAATTCGACAAAACAATGTTGTTTCGAACGATCGCGTGTCGTGTTGCCGAAATCATCGAATTTGTATTTTAACTGTTCCGATCTCATATAACGGAATTAAAAAAAAAAAAAAAAAGAAAGAAAGAAAAATGTCCACTTGTTTGCGCGAGAGGCTTCTATACACTTAGAAGACTAACAAGAAGCATAGACGAGTAACGTCATCAAGAGTAACGACATCGCTCTACTGCTCTTCCCTTGTCGATAAAATAACGAAGTATGGTGCGGAGCGTCGGCCAGTAGTACACATCGGCGATAAGTCGGCCGCCCGGTTAAGTGGAACGAGTCAAGTTGCGGTCAGACGAGATTATCACCAAGGATTTTTTTCTCGTACCTGTTGCTGGATTTTCGTGTCCTCTTCTTCTTCTTCTTCTTCTTCTTTCTTCTGGTGATATCGCCACGTAATATACGATTCGAACGCGATGGCCTCCTCGAATAGAATGCCATAGGCGGCATTATTTCATCGGTATTTATGCTCCCACCGTTTTCTTTCTTCGCTGTACTTTTCTTCTTCGTTGTGGGTTGACCGTCGTCGTTGCGGTTCGAAGATTCGTCGGATTGCATTGGGAATTCGTCGTGGCTCCGATGCGAAGCCCACGTCAATCTTCTGCTCGCCGAGAGCAAACATTTCGCGTATGTTACTTGACCAACCTAGGGTTGATAAGGACCGATTCTCTCGTGCTGGTCTTATTCATAGTCGCCATGCGAGAAATATGTGTTTATATGTATACAGGGTGAGTCACCTAACGTACACTGTCCGCAATACCCTGTATTTTTCTTCGTCTTCAACAGTGTCGAGAAAAAATTGTTAAACTACATTTTTACAGAACTTAGGTATAAGGATATATGTATGTATTTGGTAAATAATTAATTTTAACTTTACTTTGGCGAAGAATGGACGGATCGTTTTTGTACAATAAGAGGAATACCGTCGGTTGATTCACCCTGTATAACCACGTGCGTATACCCGCGGTATTATATACAGGGTGTCCCACCTAACCTGAGCATCGTGAATATCTCGCTTATTTTTTATGATAGAAAAAAATGCTAGAGAAAAATATTGTGTTCGAAGGGACCCATATTATGATAGGTAAAAAAAGTTTCTCGAGGTCTTTTTTTCGAGATTTCAATTCAAGACATTTATATCGTCATAAAATATTAGCTAAGGTCAAGATTTCGGATTATTCTTATCTTATTTTCTGGATATCTTTCTGCATAGACTCGGGAGAAAATTTGTTTACCTATCATAATATTGGCCCCTTCGAATAAAATAATATTTTCCTATAACATTTGTTTCTATTATAAAAAATAAGCGAGATATTCGCGATGCTCAAGTTAGGCGGGACACCCTGTATACATGTATGTAATTCGGTTGCCACTGTTTTCACCCTCGGGACATCATCGTTGTTCTGACTTCAGTTCACAGAGGTTGGAGATTTCGATTATTATCAAAGTAGCATTTCTTTAACGCGCGAGTCTGTAATTCCCTGTAATTCCCTGTAATTACGGGATTGATATTAACAACTGGTGTGTGCCGACGAATTAAGGGGTGGAAGGAAAGTTCGCGATAACAAGTGAAAATTTGTAATTTCTATTTTATTTTTTTAAGCAAAATCGAAAGATTATCCGTATCAACATTTGTAGTAGGTATACTTTGATGTTTTGGAACCCTAAGTAATGTGGTTCATTTAATCCGACAGTTCAAACGATAAGAACCGGATTTGGTGTTGTTTCACGGTCATTAAAGTTTCATTCTTCACGAGACATTTGGCTGCGATAATAGAAGCAGGATTTATTCACGCGGAATCGAAAGTAAAACGACGTCCCTTTGGTATACTTCTTGCTTGACTTAAAAGTTTTTAATCACGATGGAAATTGTTACGACGATTATTTTTATTTCAGTGGAAACGTAAGCGATCATTGTAGGACAGATAAATCGATAAATCAAAATGGTAAGGTTTTCTTGGTATACATCTTTTATATAAATCGTAAGTTCGATGGATTAATTATTTATAATAATTATATATGTACAGAAATTCCGATTTTTGGGCGATGGTGACTGTCCCGACTGGCTTTTGGCGGAGATCAACACGCTCTCGCGAATGGTTTGTCATATTTTTTGAATAAAACAGATCTTTTTTATATTATTTTAATATTATATCAATATACTTTATTTATACTGGTATTATCTCGAATTTTTGCAGACGTCGATAAAAATGAAAATGTTAGGACAGATCGTCGTGAAGACTCTGACGGAAGGAGAACTGGACGTAAGAAATATATCAGCCCCTTGGTTGACAAGTGAATTAAGTCCAAAATTACGAAAACTGGAGTTTTTACAAAACTAGCAAGTATTAAGTATACTTGTTTTATTTATCACATTAACTTGTGTATACCTACTTTGTTTTATGTTGATAAAAAATAAGAGTCAGTTTTACATCATAAATGAAATGACTGTAAAAATATCTTGAATAATGATATAAGTTTCAAGTTATAATGACATAATTACTATTCTTTCGTTTTACCTGGTTACAATAAAGTTACATTGTGTATTTAACTTTTGTACGTTATTGCACGGAAGTCCAATTTCTACAATATTAAGAAAAGGGACTTAATTTACTTGTCAACTAAGGGGGGCTCACATAATAATCGTTTTAGTGTCATGCAATGCGATCGTACTTTTTTTATTGTGTTTAGGGTACAAACATGCCGGATAGATTTAGATCGCCGTGTAGCAAATTATACAGTTGACTTATTGTGAGAGAATAAAACAAGTAAAACAAGTGTGACGTTACACGTAGAGGAAGTTGGCTAATCAGATCGCAGCCTACTTTTTTATTTTTATTTATTTTAAGTTTAATGTCGCATCAACTGAATGAATCAATAGACACGACATGGAAGAAACGTGACCGTGCTGTTTGACATTTTTCTATCCGATTTCTGCGAACATCCCCTGGCACTAAAACGGATAATAATACATTTTTTATAAGATAACATTACCGAGGTTTTTAAAAGAGCAGTCTTTAATAAGGTAAAAGCACGCTGAGAGACTAATTGCATCCGAAAAGAACAAAGTTGAAATTATTAAATGATACGATAAAAGCTCTCACGGTTTTTCTTGTAATCTTCTTGTATCCCTAGCTTCGTTAAATTTTGAAAGCAATATCTAAATTCGTCTTACGGATAAAAATGATATCAGAAATATTTTTATTTTAATAGTTTCATATTTCATTAGTATATACAGGGTAGGTATTTCTCCTAACTTGATCACTCAGGTTAACAATTTTCATATAGTTAAATTCGTCTTTTTATAATCTGTAACATTTAACAAGTTATCAAGACCTTCGGGTTTCAAATGACTAAATCCTTTTTTTATTACAGGAAGAAAAGATAAAAAAAATCACGCAGGATGCAAAGCTCGGTAAGCGACCCATATTTTTTACGGTGCAGAATTTTTAAAAACTATATTTAAAAAAAAGATCGAAAAAAAGAAACGAAAAAAGTAAGCGTTTCAGAGCGAAATCAACCAGGTGCTTTTTCTGCGAAGATCTGAGCGACGCTAAGGCCATGATCGCAGCTTTGGAATTGATCTTCACTTCTTCCGCTCGATACGGCGTATCGGCGGCTGATCTCAGCAGTGAATTACAACAACTTGGTCTTCCAAGGGAACATAGCACGGCTGTCGCACGAATTCATGCTGATTGTTGTCCGCAACTCACCGCTACTCTATCGGCTCAATCTTTAAGAGGTAATCGACTAATTAACAAAATTTTTGTTACAAATTTTACGAAAAGATTTTTTCCCTAATTATTGGGCATGTCGCACGTTTCTTTTAATTTTTAACGTTACATTATTCTTTATTGAAAATGTTATCGATGTTACGTTATCAATTATTATTTATTATTTATTATTATTAAGAATGTTATCGTTAGGAGTTTATTATCGTTACTTCCTCGCACGTTGTACATTCACTGTACTTTCAAATCGATTATAGTAACGAAACTTACTTGCAGTGAGTCGTCTCTCGTCCATCAAAGTCGTCACCTGCGACAGCTCCTCGCCGTTTTCCACAGTCAGCTTGAAGATAAAGAAAGTGGATGGGAACGAGGAGGAATCTACTATCAATATTTCAAAGGAGGACGTGCAGATATTACTCACGGGTAATTTCCTTGTAACGATTATCACGAATAAATCTATTTATCGTATAATATTAATATGATGTTTTTAATAAATTAATGTTTTTTTTCAGAACTTAAAAAAGCTCGTACGCTGATGGAAAGTCTTTGAGAGATCGTAATCGTTTCAACGTTTGATGATAATCGTAATTTTTCAACAAAACTTTTCTCTCTTACCGTCCGGCGAATTATCGATAGAATTAGAACTCGATTGGCGATTCGTCGAATAATTTATTTTTATTCTCTTTGTAAATGAATATACAAAGTTTACATTTAGTTTAATGGTTTATACGATGCACTGAATAATATTCATACATTGTGACAATAATAATGTCGCTGTTATAACTGCGCATATCGGTTTTTCTTCATTTTTTTATATTTTTTCCTCCGCTCACCGTCCCACCACAAGGTCTCATACTCATAGTCGCCCTTTAGTACGATTGGAATGATCGGAGCACGTTAAGATCCTCGCGGCAAGTTCACCGTTCAACGAATCAATGCGAACTAGTTGTGTGAATTCCTAAACGTATTTATCATCGTATATCGTATCGAATTGCTTTGTTGCATCAGCCTTCGTTCTCTTTTCATTAAATTTCGTTCTGTTCGTAAAGACGTTGCGATGAAACTATAATAATAGCAATAACTAATAGGAATTATAAGAAGAATAATACAATAATAATAATAATAGCTGTTAATATAAACGTTATGTATCAGTCGAAAGAGACGACGCGTGAACGATGCAACGGAAAGTGTTATAAAAATATATATAGGCCTGAATCGTCGAAATACGAACGGTCGAGAGCTGTGATAAGATCGGATTACTCGTACCTTTTTTTCGGTTTCTTTCTTTCTCTCTCTCTTTTTTTATTCTTTTTAATTTCTCGTTTTCCCGATGAAATATCGAGCCAGAAGAAGATGATCGATTATCGACTCGTACAATGGACAACGATGCTCCTAGCAAAACGAAAGTTTTTAAAGAAATTCTCGTTAGGGAATACCTTTGGCATCGTGTGCTCCATGAGTATTCTGAGCGCGCAAGCGATAGCATTTAATTGTAAATTTGAATAAATACCAAGGCTAGTCTAATCAGTCTTTATACAATTATTCGTACATACTCGCTTCCCGTTTCTTTCTCTTTCTCTTTCTCTCTTTCGCTCGCTCTATCACTCTCTCTCTCTCTCTCTCTCTCTCTCTCTCTCTCTCTCTTTTCATCCATTCGACACAATCATTAACTATTTACAATATTTCAAATGGGTTGCTCGCGAACGACGTATGTAATTATGTATGTATGCATTTACGTACGTATGTATTTAAAAAAGCACTCTCTCGCGGTTATACTTTCGCCCTTTTAAAAAACGCGATACTCGGAGGGCCCAGAACGATCCTTCTCGATATTTATTTATTTCCTCTTCGAAGGATCCGATCCCATTCAACGATCGTCTTCTGAGGATCCGTGTTAAGACTATGGCGGATTTTACGGACTCATTTTTTTTTACGTCGCGAACGCTTTACGCCTAGATTTTTTGTTTTCATCATTCTGAACTTTCGGAACATCGGATTGGGTTGTTTCTTTTTTTGCTAATTGCAGTTCGGAGCCATCCTTGGACAACGCGTCTATATCGTTGTACGTCTCTAGGTTTTTCTCTATCCGGATATCTAAGAAGGAGACGAGGAAAAAATTTACGCTCTTCTGACACTGATGCTAGACGTGGTAAAAAAATAATTCTAGGAGAGTCGTGCTGGCACGTTAGCCCTCTCCCTCTCTCTCTCTCTCTCTCTTTCGCTCTCTTTCGCTTTCTTACTCTCTTTCTATCCACTTGGGGACTCAGAGACGTTAATTTTAATCCTCAGTTGGTATCGTCGATTGAAAAGTGACCCCGTAATCTAGTGTAAGAATTATCGATTCAAAATTCTGTGTAATCAATAATCATTTTGTTCTAATCAAATATCATCCGAATAAAAAGCTATTCGATCTTGTATCAACAGTATCGTTTTGATTTAATCCTATTATAATCCAGCCATAAAATAAATGTTAGATAAATTTTCTAAATGATTTTGATTCCGCGACGGGGATCATTTTGGAGCCACGATATCGCTCGGTAAAATTTGTACGAGACCAGTTGAGAATTAAATACGCGAATGATCACAATAAAGATCGCGTCGCTGCGATTATTATTTTCGTCGCGTTATCGCAAGTGCGATTATTATCAAAAGATAAATTTTTCTTCTCTTTTTCTCCTTTTTTTTTCGCTGCTCTATCAATCTCGAAGTGATCGAAGAAAGAAAATAGAGGAGTAAAGGTATCGTTAGTCGCAGCGACGCGACGTAACACACAAAGGGGTGAAGAGTCGTTTACAAAATGGCTATCTCTCGTTTACTACCACACTCAAAGAAACGAACGTACTCGTTTCCGGTTTTTACGCTCTCGCAAAGAAAGAAATGATTTTCTTGGAAAATCTGTTAAACGAATTCATCGAATTTCCCTTCGACGAGAGCGCACCGGAAACGGACGGCCGTTTGCGCTGTGAAATTCGTTGATAATAAAAAAATGTGTCCTAGCGATTCAGTTTCTATCGGAAAAGAGGAGACTCGCGAGTCGTGAGAAATCTAGAAGAATACGTTAATTATCTCTCTTTGTTATTATTAGTATTTTTTTCTCTTTTCATTGTCTCTTCGTTCTCTATGACACACGTTCGACGATGACGATGACGATGACAAGATTTTTCGTTAAGTGATAACGACAAGACGTAGTGATTCCTGACGACGAATACTTTTCTAAATATTGCCGAAGATTCCCGAGAAAAGTGAAATTACATGGTCCTTGCAAGATGATGATATGTACAACAACGATCGACGTGGCGCGCAAGCGTGTGTTTCAAGTTGTTTTAAAGTTGTAGAAAAAGATGTGTGCGCTTGACCCGACGCTATCCCTAAAACGCTAACGTTGAACCTTCATCGCGGTTATTGCAACCCTAAACCTCTGACTTTAGAGAACACTTTAGCAAAAAATTCTAATACTCAATATTTCTTCTTCGTATAATTAGTATGGTAACTTTATATAGAGGGAAAAAAATTAACTTAAAAGTAGCGAAACGGTAGGGGGGTGATGTTAAAAAATTGCTGCAAGTTTTTACGGTTCAACGTTAGGATTCTAGAGTTACTTCGTTCGTTACGTGTCGCCTTTCGATTCTTTTCTTCCTTGTGTATGTACTTTGTTTTTTTTTGTATTTCTCGTTACAAAGAACGAATATGCTAACTCGACTCGAATACACGAGTCAAATACGAAAAGATTGTATCAAAGAAGCTACTTCCGTATGCTGTCACTTTTTTCTTTCTTTTACATTTTCTACATCTTCGTTAAATCACCGTATATAAAGTAGCTTCGCGAGTCGAAGAGAAAAACTTTCGTTATTACGTTCGTAAGATCATTTGCCCGTTGAAAAAAATTGTCTTCTACTACCGTAAAGCAAATTAAGTGCGTGTGTGTGTGTGTACAGGGTATTCAACTTGACATGAGCATTTTAAGTACCTACCTATCTCGCTTATTTTTTATTTGACCTTTAGAAAAATTTTTGTTCATCACCGAATTCGTCCCGTTGAATAAAAAAAACGTCCACCTTTTAACATTTTCTTCATCCTAAAAAATAAGCGAGATATTTAAGATGCTGGAGTTAAGTAGGACACCCTGCACACCTAAATCGTTACCGTGCCGTTCCTGATTTCTAGAGAGACTATCTAAGCTCGCAGGATCACGGATAGTGTTTTTTTTTATGTAGTACACATCTGCTGCTTATGTATTTATGTATCTCTACGTTAATCGCCCATGTGTAGTCGTATTCTCGCTACCGCTTTATTACAAATATTCGGTGCATGTGCTTCATAAAAATACTTTCGCTCTCATCGAAAAAGTGAATATCTTTCGTTAATCTTTGATCTGGAAAAATAGTAGACACATCTGGCGCAATGGATATCTTGTGTGCCGTTGATCAATACAGTAGGACTTGTCGTATCGCTCTCTCTCTCTCTCTCTCTCTCTCTCTCTTCTTTTTCTCCATTTTTTCATTTTCGTTCTTTCTGTCGTGTCGTTCGTCACCACGAGTAACGAGGAGTATCTTTTCCTCGATTTCTCGACAAATGTTCAGTTGCTTATATAAGGTTCTCGCCTTAGCGTTATTCGGCCATCCTCGTAGACAATAACTTTCCACGATTTGTGTCTTTCGATCGCGTAATCGGTAAAAGCGATTATATAATCGCGAAAGAACGCAAATTAGCGAACGAGAAGATTCACGCGAGTGAATATCTCGTCATTTTCTATCTCCCTTTCTTCCCTTTCTTTTTTTTTGCCTTCACGACTTAAATGCAAGTGATTACCATCGGGGAATTTAACGTACATTAGATATCTTCGCTTTTATATCTGTGAAAAGGACGAAATAACATGGCAGTCGATAAAATAAGTAGTAAATACAACGGAGATTAATTCTCACGACAAGTGGCAGTTATCGTTTCCCCCTTAGCCATTAATAATAATAATAATAATAACTCGCATACGCCGATCTTGAGTAACACTTTACAATCTGTTGTTTTCTTTTGTTTATTCTTCTCTTTTACTACCAGGTAATACGTCGCTATATCTCACGTTTCAATGAATAATGCATAATACATAGATTTGCTGCTCGATCGAGGATCTATAATCAAGAGTTTATCGTAATACAATAGAATATTTCGAATAAACCGTTATCTGTGCACGAACAATTATTGATCGACTAAAAATAATTAACAACGTGTTACGCAAGACTCGGCATATGCGCAACACACGATCGTTATTCGTTTACACAGGATAATTATCGCTAAATATCCAATATCCCGCACGATCTATCCCGGTGATTCATTCAGAAACGCTGTTCATGGATCTTCGCATTTTATAATAAAGGGTGTCCCAACAAGAGTGTATACTTTAAATTCCGAGCATTCCTTTCCGGTAAAGTTGTCGATCCTAGAATTACGAACGTAATTTAATACAAACTTAAGGCCGAAATCCAACGACGTGATAGGCGAGCCACATATCCGCACAAGTGTCATCACAAATCTCGTGAAACGAACAACGACGTGCAAACGGAGTCTTTGGTGGACATTTGTCGGATATTATTTTTAAAAATTATTCGCAAATTGTATATTTTGCGATAAAATAAAAATAACATTGCTAGCTAAAAAAAAATATTTTGCTTTATTTAAAAATTAAACGGTTCGCTCTTGTTGGGACACCCTTTAACTCTTCTTGCTCCGCTGACAATTGTTCGAACGCGCGTTGGTGCATTCGACGTGCGATCACAAGATAAATCATTAAAACCCACGGGATCTGATTTCCCCTGGACTTATAGATAATTCGTAATCCTTAAACGTACGCAATATATATAAAGCGCTAACGCGATTCAATCATAAAAAAGCATTTATCTTAACGATCACCTAATTTCGCGTTATGTACGCATACGTATACGCATAGGAATAATAATAATAATAATAATAATAATGAAAAGAATCGCTCGAACGAAAGGGAGACGCGTACTCGGGGCAACGCACGGCGTCGCTTGTTAGAAAGGGAAAAAACAAGGGAAGAAAAAAGCAGAAGAAGTGAAAAAAAACGTGTCGAGTCTCTCCCTCCCCCCTTTCGTTCGTTCATCACGGAAATATTGTTTCTTAATGCGAGAAAGGGAAACAAGTATTTCTCGATAAATGTACATACATCGACGCTTCAACAAAATTTACAATTAATTATTATTGGTAGAAAAGGGGGGAATCTTAATTAAACGGTACAAAAGATTCACGTGCTTACCGGTGGTGACCGAGAGCGTTTCCAAAGATCACCCTTAATTATTATATCCTTAATTCACTCTATACACGAACCTTATTTAAAGCGATACGATTACTTCTTTTGTGTTTGTGTGCGTGTGTGTGTGTGTGTGTGTGTGTGTTTGTGTATGGCTCCGTATATCTTGTACGTTTCTCTATTTTCTTGCGTGTTTTCTTGTGTATGCCTTCTTTCCCTTTCATTACTATAACACGATATAATTATTACGCTTCATCTCTTTCCAGACTCCTTCTAAACAATCTCTCCAACATTAAACGTGGCACGTAAGTCCCTTTATACATCGAACACTTCCCATTATTATTAGTATAAACGCAAAACGGCTTCTCATAAATTATAAATATGCCTTAGCGTATGGAACTCGAGCGAGAGGTGAGGCTTTTCGCGATGACCCGTCCGAACTACTTTCGGATCGTCATCAAATGCTTTTAGTCTTGACGCTTTTATTGCGAATGCATTAAATAGTTATATGTATTGTAGATTAGGTCTGTGATCACAAAAACGGGATATGTTCGCGAGAGAATCGTTATTTCCTTGATTATGTTTTTCCCTTAATATTACTATTATTATTATTATCGTTATTATTAGTATTAGTATTATTATTAATATTAGTATTAATATTAATATTATTATTATTATTATTATTATTATTATTACTTCGCGATCTTCCGCCACGCAAGAAGTAAAAATTCTGTAGATCAGGTGGCAGATACGTATGATATGTAACCGCAGTTATTCGATCTGTGAATTGAAAAAGGACTGCTCCGAAAATATCAAGAATTTGAAAGGGCGAGTTTTCGCTTGCCGCCATCACCGTTCAAAAGCTTCTCTATCTACGAAGACGATGATTAAACCTGCCGGTATACGTTGACGACACGTTCGTCGAGCGAGCACGAGTCATTGCGAAAAGCCTTCTCAACCTTCTCCCGTAAGTTCACGAAGACTATGTATTTTACCGCACCGGTACTCTTCGACCTTGGGTCTACCAGAATTTCTACCGATGCCTCTTCCCTTTCCTATTGTGTCGGACGCGAAAGCTTTCGTAGCCTCGAGTCACTCTTGCGAGCCATATTAAAATACAGATCCAAGTGTGGTCGTCGCGTATCGCGCAAGACGACGAGATTGCACCAGCTCCGTCACCGATTTCACGCGTGCACGCATTTAATGCGGCAAACAGGTATCGGAGTCTCCGCTACTGGCCATGGAGAAATTAGCCGAGTCTCGATCGCTCTGCTGTCTGATCTGTGCGGTGACCGACAGCTTGTTGTTGTTCTGGGGCGCTTGTGGGAAGGTGTGGTGACCTGGTAGAGCCCACGGTTGGGTGTGAAGCTGGACAGGTGGGAACCTCTTGACGAATGGATTGGCAGCACCACCGTGCATCAGCCTGACGCCGTTATGATGCGAGGGTAACGTCGTGTGGGCCGGCACGGTCGCGTGAACTTGCGGCGGAACGAAAGTGTGCCTTGGAACCGAGCCACAACTGCCGGTGGAGCCGCTCATGTTCGTGCCGGCCATGCTGTGCGAGGCGTGTGGTAAGGGCATCGTGGAACAGTGTGGATACGTGACGACAGGCTGAGTCGGGTAATGGGGAAGAGTTGCCGAGGAAGCTTGGATACGAATGTCGCTGCCTTCCGTGAAGGAAGTCATCCTCATGTTTGTAGATCGACCGAACGGTTCCTCGTTTGGATTCAGTGGCTCCGTCAGCTTCGTTCTCGATAATTTGCGGCGTATCACGACCGTTGCTTCGTTCGGGTTCTCGAGGATGACGGCTGGACAGCCGCCAGTCAACTCGGTGTTGCCTGTGTTGTTGAACAGCGGCAAGTGATTCGCGTACTGCGGTGAGGAGAACGACTGACTCGTACTGGGTCGACTATTGGGTGGGGAGAAAGTCGTGCTCGCTGTCGGCGGTTGTGTTCCACGCTGAAGCGAGCAGCTACGCCACTGTTCGCGCGGCTCTTCGCGAGTTTCCCCGGTCAAATCATCCACGCTGGTTGCTCGACGTTGAGAGCTACTTTGACTCGCGTTGCTCGCGTTACTCGCGTTACTCGCGTTACTGTGCACGCCGCTCGAGGACGTCTCGCTGTTGCTGCTGGTATTGCTGTGGCCCGTTACCGAGCCGGTGCCACCGGTGTCCAATGGCGGGGAATTTGAAGAGTCGGATCGTGGCGTTAGTTCGTCGTGCGGCATACCGGAGTCCGCTCGGCGTAGACAACGCGGTGTTTGACCACCGTTCATCTGAAAGAACACGCAAACTTAGAAATCTTCGGGATAATCTTGGTCAAACGAATCTAAGCTCACGAGGAGGCATGACAAGGGGAATGATGATGGCAATTTAGCAGCAATGGGATCGAGTTCGATAATACACCTACTCTTTAGCGAGTACTTACTCATAAAAGTCTGCATCGTAATTAAGCTTCTATATCTACTAACTTAATGCTTACTCGATCTCATCCCTATAACGTACATATGTAACTTGTAGCGGAGGTTCTCTAGAAGCTTACTTCAGACCATGCATTCTGTTTGGACGAATATTAATCTTCTATAACAAGCTTGCTACGTCTTATGCCACTACGATTGATACCGAACTTCGTTGACAATAAGGAACGACGCATCGTCACTGCAAGTATTTTTATAGAACACAATTGCTGTGGCTCTAACTCTTCGGAGCATCAAGACTTTGACAAAATGAATATTATTCAACCGATGCAGTGACGATTTCAGGTGTTGAGATGGTGCTGGACCTGATCGTGATTCGTTAGTACCTGGGAGTTAGTGGTTAGTAGCGCCGTGGCAACTTCGGTGGTCGGTGCAGTAGTTGGAGTTGGGGGTGGCAACGGAAGTGGTTCTGAAGCGGGATCGGGAAGAGGATCTGGAGTTAAGAGGGGTGAGGGATCACCCTCCGAGGGTTGCAGATCGCGATTAGCGCTCGCGTAGTATGTCACTTGGTCATCGTTCACGCACTCGAGCAGCTGTTAAAATTCGTGTTATCGTTAGTACACGTGATTATTAATTGGAGAGATAAAGCGACAAGGGAACGATTGCATAAAGTTTGAAGGAAGCGTTATAGTCACTCTAAAAGTGAATTCATTACGGCGAACGTAATTTCTAATCTAAAATCTTTTAAATATATCATCTTTGTTAGTCGATCTTTATTAGATTGTGCGATCGTTACGGGTTAGTTATAAATTACAATGGTATACACACTAGATGGATTAATTTAAATGTTATTTGTACAACATAGAAAACAAAGTCTACGCGCTATATTAGTTCTCGTCTGACTAGGTTCTACGCTCTATCACACAAATATATATGTATGCACTTCTTTTTTTTTTCTATAAAATCTGGGCAAACATTAGTACACGATCGAGGACACACACGCGATTAGTTTGCGTTACTTTGAAGCACGAGTAAAAAGTACATGTGTGTGCCTTACGTCTGCGAATCTAGGTATACCCTGCCTACGTGGCATCAGCCATCTCTCCCACTGTCAAAAGCAAAACAAAACTCTAAATTAAAAGCAATGAAACGACTTTGTTGTCTTTCTTTTTTTTTTCTTTTTCTTTTTTACGCAACGCACTTATTTAATTAAAAAGGAAGGATATGGGAATGGAACAGTGTTGTAACTAAAAAGAAAAGAAGATATTTAACACTCAGAATTAGTCGGTAAATTCTCGTTATTGTGTACAACATAATAATGTATATACATTTACGTCCCTGTTGTTTTTCCAATTGTGTTCCTTCCGAAATTAACGAAAATAAAAGATTCGGATCAATTTACCTTGTTTTCTTCGGAGTTGGAGTCGTCCGCTGGGTCTAAAGACGTTATCAACGGTAGTTCGCGTAACGTGGCGTAATCCCCGTCATCGTCAGGCCCACCGTCAGCGACGCCTCGTCTGGTTTTTCCCTTATTACTGATCAACAAATAGCAAAGGATCACGGTTAGTGACTATTATATACCTTCGTCCAATGACTGCTCCATCTTAACACAGATTAGAAAAGTAGTTATGAAATTGCAAAGCCAGGAGAGATCGCATTGCATTGGAAGAAAAACTTAGAATAAGATCAATACACGCAACGACGACGAACTCGGCCAGAACGATAGTTTTAAAGTACAAAATGCATGTTACGATTTCGAGTTTCTAATGGTCCAAGTTACCCCGGGTGCAAGGCAATAACAATTAAAGCCTGCGACTCGCACTCCAACGGTGGAGATGCGGGTGCGAGAAGAGAATTTGCGCTAACGGAAGATAGGAGGGAAGTGGGAGGGGGGATGGGTAGGACGTATCCAATTTGGGATTCCGTAATTTCGGAATGCGTGTACGTACGTGCCGAGGACGAATCAATACGCACGTATTTCTACGAACAGCTTGTTCTGCGGAGGCGGGAAGAAGGAGACGGAATTGCTCACGATAGATGTGATTATTGAGAATCGCGAAAAGTTTTAGAACTTGATTCCTACGCGACTAAAGGTGAAGATTTGTGACATGCTAACGCATGACTTGATCTTGAACGCTGGAATACAATTTTAATGAATGATCGCCATCAGTGTATAATACATTCACGAAGCCAAAATGCAAATATGTACAATTTGAAACCAGTTTCGAAGCAAAAAGTATCCCGATCCGTGTTTGGATGTTTAACAGAGATACGAACGTGTTATGATAAACGGGAATACGTTAAACAGATAGAGAGAAAGAGAGAACGGCAGAGAAGGGAAGAGAGACGCAGAAAGACAGAGTGAGTGAGAGAGAGAGAGAGAGAGACAGGGGAAGAGAGAAAGCAATTAATAGCTACAAGGATTATTATCCTTGTTCCACTGATAAGTATACTCGCCACTATACGCGCGTTTAAACGCAACACCGATTCGATTGGACAAGCGACGAGACAAGCAATTAGAGACACAAGCTCAGATGTAGCCACAAAGACACCAAGAGGAGGGAGGAGGGTAGTTACCGCGAGCCTGACGTACTAGGCAGGTCGTTAAAGGTGACCTTGGGTTTGAGCTTCTTGTTGAGCCAGCCCTTGTCGTTAGCCTGTGTGCCGGTAGTGTCGCTTGGGGATTGGGCGGGTGATGGACGTAATTTCGGCCTGAGCCAATAGATCTGTTCGTCTCCGTCAGCCGTCGATTCTCCGTCGGCGTAATCGACGTTTCCACCTATGAAATAACGAGATTAGGGTACGATTCACCTAGATAATTGCTTGATTAACTAAAGCTCCGGTGGTCTTGTGGATATTTTACCTTGAGAACGTGCCTTCCTCTCCATAGCTGCCTTCTGAATAACGCTCATGATAGCCTTCTTTGGAGAAGTGTCAGCGATCGTATAGGTCCTGCCATTGCCAACAACGAGAAGCGGTGCACTGGTACTGTCTTCCTCGTCCCTGGCAGACAATAAATCGACGTCGGTGACCAGTTTGACTGATCTTGCCGAACGAACGGTCGCACGGCCGATCGTGACGCGTAACTTGAACGTCCAGCGTTGTTTTATAGTCAGGAAGACCCAGAGAATCAGCCAGAGCAGCAGGTGTAGCACGGTACCGACTATACAGGCTAGTATCGCACCGTCCAGGCTCCCTCGATAGACCACCGTGTAGTCGTAGAGTAACGGCGCGCTACAGATCGCAATCGCCAGGAACACGCAGAGGGCGGTGCAGTGGGTGAAGTAGATCCAACCGCTGTTCTCCCGGCCGTCCTTCGGCAAGATCACGCGACGCTCGCGTTCCTGGTTCAGGAACGCCGCGAACCTAAGAAATTATTTGCTTTTTGAAAAACACATGATTGTACCGATGAACGTTGACTTTACTAAAATCAAATACAGTAGAATCTCCATTATCGGAACTAATAGGGAGACATAACTGTTTGGATAATAGAATGACAACTTTCATTACGCGAAATCACACCTATATTTTAAACAAAATAATACAAATAAACAAAAAAACTACACTTTCTACAATAGTTTATGGGTCTCATATTTTTTTAACAGTTAAATCGCATACATTTTTTGATACGCGTAATTCCGTGGAATTGCATTCTTTTTGTGTCTCAAACCATCTAAGTTCCAAGTAGAATGTACTTTTCATACTGACTTATTGTAAAGAGATTTTGAATTGGATCGTTATATACTTAGTAAACTGTAAACATTGTGTGAAATACTTACATTCGAACTCTCAAGTACGGATAATCTACACTGTTCGGATAATAGAACGTTCCGATGACAGAAAGTTCGGTTAATAGAACGTTTCGATAATGGGTGTTCGGATAATGGAGGTTCTACTGTACATCAAATTTTAATAAATTTTATTAAAAAGCCCGCGTAATTCGTACCAATTAGTAGAGTTTAAAATTAACAAATCAAAGAAGTTTTCAAATGCACCGGTACTTGCAGATTGCCGCTGGTATGAAAGGATTTGAGTATTTTTACGGACCATAAAAGGCAATCAATATGATATCGTTTTATTTTCACTGGTTTGGACAGCCGATAACGGTTATATATTTTGGACGAGAGTGAACGATTAAAATCACGTACTAAAAGATAAAAAATGCTTCCAGTTGCCTAACACTAACCTGCCGTGCGCATAGAAGTACATGACCATACTCGAACACAGTACGAGGAGGGACGAGAGAGCGAAGAGGGCTAGAGTAACGTGAGGATTAAGTAGAAAATAGGAATCTCCGAAGATCGTTGAGATGGTGCTTGCCGTGGGTACGGTTCTATGTCGAAGAAGAGGTAAAACCTTCAGAGGGCCTACGACCTGAACCTAAAAATAAAAAAGATGAGAATACACAACCACGAAAATGCGGGTGAATATATAAAGTGTAACGAAGCGAATAGAATTTCAATGGAATTGCGGTTATGACTTCTTATCAATCCGTTTCCACCGAATTCGATATTCCGTAATGAGATTTTCCGATATACCGTGGTGGCTGTTTGACCAGCCGACATCGAATATTTGTTGTACGTTACCTTGTATAAAACCGACATGCCCGCGTAAGCCAATAAACTCTGAGCGGAATTGATGACCAGTTGGACGCTGAAAATCGTGCCGAGGGCTTTGTTGCAAGACCAGAATACTGCGGGGTATCGCACGGAGTAAACGCCAAGCGCAGCGGCATAATTAAGATATTCTAGCGTGATTGGCCCGTAAGATTCAGCTGAAACGTAAATTCCTTGATATCTCTTAACATTAAAAAAAAAA
>JAIFRP010000021.1:10703107-10717680 GCA_032403825.1 Odynerus spinipes | reverse complement strand
AAAAAAAAAAAAAAAAAACAGAGAAGGAGAAAGACAGAAAGAAAGAAAAAAGGTTAAAAGAGTGAGAAAGATGGTAAGCGGAGTTGGAAACTCTTTAAAATCGTTGAAAGTATCTAACAACGTGTCTAATTTGCATATTTCGCATACTTTGCAACGAATTTGCAGATTTCGTTACGTGTATGTAGTAGAGGTATCCCTCGAGTTACGCGGTTAATGGGTTCCGCGTAAGTCGAAACCGCATAAGTGGAGACTCAGAATTACAGAGACAGAGAAAAATAAAATCAAATGACTTAAAACTTACAACTAATACAAATTAATGATTGTATGTGCATAGATCGAGAGTTTTGAGAGATTAAATGGCGTCTATCACTAGCACAGTATCTGCTACTGTGGACGAATGAGTTTTTTTTAATGGTGTACGTCGATATTATTTGCATATGTGTTGAGAATTTATTTAAAAATATTGTGAAATATGTACAAACATATTACTTTTACTCACACAGTTTCTCTGTCAGTAGCAGTACTATGTATTTCAAAATATTGTGAAATACATATTGTGAAATACCTATTATCTTTTTTATTTAAAAACATTCATCTATAATTATATATTTTCTTTTTAAATAAAAATTGCTCCAAAACCGCGTAACTCAAGAGATACCTGTAGTTACAATGAATTAGACAATTTAGCTATTTGCACGATAAATGAATATTGCATTCAAAATAAACGATAAGAGAATTTGATCACAATCAGGTTTTTTAAAGCCAAATTGGAGCCACCGAAGACGAAAGAGCGGCAACAAATTATCCTCCAAATCTTATTGTAAATATTATACCAGCATTTCTAGTTATCCAGGAAGAAAAGCCGTCGGTGCCCGGAACGTTTAGCTTTTGTGTCCCTTTTAAAAGATTTAACGTCGCGTTTCTTCCTCTCTGGCATTCTCGTCTCTTCTCTACACCGAGATCAATCTTATCCTTGACACGATGGCAGTTTGCACTTCGGATCGGATCGTTAATTTTTCATGGCGACCCTTTCCTCGTAGACAGAAACGTGAAGTCTGAAGGCTCGTGTATATTTAATTCCCTCGTCTCTAACCGATCACCGAACAAGGGATTTTATCGATCGGCATCGTCTTCTTCTTCTTCTTCTTCCCCCACCTCTTCCTCCACTCGTCTTATCGCTCTTCTTCTACTTTTACTTCTAACGCTCGCGAAAGCTACGTTTCTATTCCGGCAAACATCGTGAAAGATTCAACGACTTTTCTGCAGAAGTAGCTAAAAGCAAAAAAAGAAGAGAGTACGGAAGGTAAATCGGAAAATCGGAAAGGAAGTTCCCGTTTTCTCGCTCGAAGTTCAATGCCGGTCGTAGAACTGGCCATTTCGGGAAAGGGTGCCCGTAGATACGCGGATTTATATTTGAAGACAGGGCTAGGGAAATATTTCTTGAAAAATATACCGTTTCTAGATTATCCTCCACCGCCATCTCCTTTTAAAAATGTTTCCATTGTATATTTTGAAATATTCTTGGATACTCTCTTGTTCGTGTCTCTAAATCACTTGTGTTAAATTAAAAGAAATTAAAAAATACCTATATAAATAAATAATTACGGCACCAACGAGAAATAGGATTATATTATGAATGGCATACTCTACTTGGACGCAGTTTCATAATTTGTTCAATTTCCGCGTTACCTAACCTTCCTGATAAGAGTGAAAATAAAAGATTCACGATACTTAAAAGAAACGCGACTAATTATTTTTTAATACGAGGTCGAAAATGAACTAGCGCTGATACTACGTGCCGAAGAAGAGCTCTCCTTTTCTCTCTTCGCGAATACGCTGGCTCGAATAAAAAAGAAGAGAAGAAAAAAGAGAAAAAAGGATGGAACGAGAGCGAGAGGGAGAGTTCTACCGGCGAGTCGAACGATTTCACCGGCGGACAGATTTTGTGCACGTTCATCGCGCCCCGGGAAATTGAATTCGATCGTGGGATGATGATAATCGACTTCGATCCTTTCGCGTTCTCGTTAATTAACGCTTGGAGCGTCGTACAAAACGAGTGTGCGACGGCGATACACACAACTCTGTGTATACGCATACACACACGAAAACCGTTCCCCATTTTCCGCGAGGTAATTCCCTACCACTCTCGTGAAAGTATGGTCGATCAAACTTTTCCATAATCATTGTGCGGAAGCGAAGGAAGAGATAGATGAAGAAGAAAAACGCGTTGATAACGTGAGAGTATAACGGGTGAGTTTGAAAAAAAAACGTATAAAATTTACAAGCGTAGGTATATTTATTCTGTATATTGAATATGTATGAACAAAGTTTTTGATGAGCTTGTAAAATTTTCATTTTTTCGATAAAGGAGGAATCAGAGACGAAGCAGTTTATAAGCTGGAAGGCGAGTTAAAAATTGTCGTTAACGATTCTACAATGAATTTGAAAATCAAAGGAATTTCTTGCAATTTCAAATATCCTGTATAAAATACAGTATTATAGACACGGTTATATTACATCGAGTAGAGGTAATTAAATCTCGTCATAATTTCTGTAAAAGTAATTAGATCTCATTTTAATTACTCTCTACCATGGCAAAGTAATAAACTTCTAAAATTATAAAAGTAATTACACTTCGTTATAAACAGAAAATGAGAAGTCAGTGGATCGAGATCATTTTTTTGCGTGAATAATTTAAAATTTCGATTACATATTATACGAGTATTTTCTGTATTCTGGGAGACACAAAATACCTTTAAAAAATTTAACGACAACCCTCGTCCCCCTTTTTGTGACCTAACCTCGCGTATATCGACGCCCAAAAGCGAGGCTATCGTAGAAAAGAAGAAAATTTCGTGACACAGGGGGATAATGAATAAACTCTGATTAGCGGTTACAGCTAATTAACGGAGTCTACGCGTACGCGACCCATCAAACTTTATTTCACCCTTCCACCCTCTCGCACACCCTTTCACGCGCGGTGTACTATCCTTTGATTTAACCTGCTTGAAATTGTTCGTAAAAGCGAAGCGCTTGTGTTCGCGTATACGTGTGTTTATTCGCGGTAGTGAGAGAGAAAGAGAAAGAGATAGAGTTGAATGCCAGGTTCACGTTCAAGTTCATGAATACGCGAAGGCCGCCTACCGTGTCGAGGGGGTGCTCGCTTTGCAGCAACAACCCCTGACCTCTTCCCCTCCTCTCATGTTTTCTCACTCTCTCTCTCTCTCTCTCTCCATTCTCTCTCTTCTTTTCCCTTTATTCTGCACATTCTCTTTTTCTTTCTCCCTTCTTCTCGAGCTTCCGCAACCCTACAACCTCTCCACTCTTCCTTCTTCTTCTCCTCCTCCTCCTCTTTTTCCTCCACGCACGACGGGTCACGACAATGACCTTTGTACCCCGAGCGCCATCGCAAGCCGATGTATTCTCCTCGGGCAAGACAAAAGAGAGGAAGAAAAGGTCCGCCTTTTACTGCGATGACCGTTCGATCGTTCCATTCTACGTTCCATCTTCATTTATACTTTCCTGTTACATCAGCCGAGAGACAACGAGACAGACAGAAAGAGAAAAAGAGAAAGATTCGGATACCGAGTAAATCAAAGATTAAATGTATTACGAATCGACAAAACCAAAAAATAAAACCTTCGTTATATAATTTATAAAATAAATTTTAATCTGAATTTAACACACGCATACACACAAATGAGGATATCCTCCGACAGATACACGAGACGAGACTAAAACTGTTATTATTTCACGAAAAATCGAGAGGTCGGATTTTCTGGTAAAAGTGACGGCGTATCGATAGGATCGATATTCACGCGAGTCTTCAGCTAGGCCGTGAAACGATCCTTTAAAAGGAATTCTAGGCGCGTTCGACGCATGAACTCCTCTTTTCTCGTCGAGAAAGTATCGACACTGCGTGGGCGTCGAGATAGAATAAGAAAGGAGGCAAAAGAGAAAGAGAAAGAGAGAGAGAAAGAGAAAGAGAAAGAGAAAGANNNAGAGAGAGAGAGAGAGAGAGCAAAAGAGCAAAAAAGAGAGAGAGATAGGGAGTACAGGTAGACGTTCCTCTACCGACAATGATAAGTCGATGCATATTTCACAGATATATTGCGCCTTGCAGAAATTGCCTGCAAAATATGCTTGCATCGGCGAGGATGTTCGAGTTCATGAATATCGGATGCGCACATCACTGATGCTAGTGGTTGGTACAGAAGAGAGAGAGAGAGAGAGAGAGAGAGAGAGAGAGAGAGAGAGATGGAGGAGGAGGAGAGAGATCTGTTCTATCGCCGTTGATGGGTCACGACAATGACCTTTGTTTCGGCGTTATCAGCAGGCGTCACTATACGTGAAACGCATCGACACCTCCAGCTGCTTCATCGAACTGGAAACCGATACCGAAAACTTTCACTTCGATCGTATTAATCCGCCATCACGCTTCGGTTCATTTTCTCGAGAATCATAAACAAAGGCATTAACGCGTAAATAATTTTGCAAGTAATTGCAGTGTAATAAGCTTTCTCGCAGGAAATTGCAATTGTCTTTGCGCATTCGGCTAAAATTCTCCCATAGTCATCCAGGAGATATGAAATTCCTAATTCTTAGGCCTCACCACAGGCTCGTTTATAATCTTAACGCCGACACCGGCAATGTCCCGACTAAATCATAGTTGATGAAATTGCGAGGCCGTGCCGTTCCTCGGGAACATCATCCTATTCGAAGCGTCATGCAGACAGGTATGCGTTGTAAGCGCACGATCAGGCTGACTAGAAGCTGGGTTAGTATAAGCCGTGTGCAAGGAAGCTCATCGAGGAGAAAGAGACGAAAGGAGGTGGAAAATTGGGGAGGGGGGGAAGAGATGAGAGGAGAGGGTACCGGAGGTTGGTTGGACCACGTAATTTTATGTAAACTAATTATGAGTTAATTCGATTAAGGGGCGCGTGCCTGGAATAGACTCCGGCTGCAATCAACCCCGGAAGAGAGGAGCGCGCTGCGACGCAAACAAAATCAGCGGTCTGGGAGTAGGAGAAGGAGGAGAAGGGGACAGAGGAGGGGACGCATCTGTTGAGAGAGAGAAAGATGAAAGAGCTGAACGATAAAGAAAGAAAAAAAAGAAACTTCTCTCGCTCGTCTTGCTACTTTCGAACCATTTTCATTTCGCCGTCTTCGGGTAGTCCTACTCGATCGAAGATGGCCGACTTTATTGAAAATCAACATTCTCCACTCCCAAATCGTCGCGTTGAATTTTATTCCGGTTATTCGAATTTCAAAGGGGTTCCCTCGTAGGTCCGAGACAGTTTATTAGGGAAGGAATAAAAATTATTTAATATCTCGGTGCCCAGGTTGTTAATGCGTTTAATAAGTAACAAAATATCGTTTGAGAAAGGAAGCGAAGGGGGTGAGGAGCGATGAGGGGGCGTGAACCGTAAAGGCAGTCTCGCGTAATTGCAGAAAGGTATGCCGCAAGGGAGAGGATATATTGGTTATGAAAAAGCGAGGCAGCTGTGCAAAATTGGATCAATTCTGAGAGAGAAATAAGACAGAAATTGCCGCAAGCGTGTTCGACGAGAGGGTGGTGGTAGGGGGCGGTGATGTCGGTGGTAGTGGCGATAGTGGGATAGTCGGTGGAGGCGGTGCAAGGTGAAAGGATTCTACGAGCGAGAAATCCTGTAGCAAACTGTATGCACACACCTGCTCGATCAATACACGAGCCAGGACGAGAGCAGGACGAGTCAAGGACGAACGTCCCAGGAGTAGCTTTGCTACGCTTCAAACTGTATTAGCTCCTCTTCGTTTTTTCTTCTTCATCTTTAAAACGTCCCTAACTATTCGCTCTTACGTCTTAGGACTTTCATGATATTCTTTCGAAATTGTATTCGCGGTGATACTCGTAGGCTGGCGCTGCGATCAACGAGGATCGCCGAATTATTATTCGTATCGAGTTTCCCTTATCCTCGAAGAGTCACGTCTTGATTCTACGCCAATGCGACGAGTCCTCGGCCAGAGAGAAATAGAGAAAAAGGAGATTCCTTCCTTTTCAGGAGTCTTACGCGTGTTCCATGGATTTCCAATCGTCTTCGCCTCATTGAACCGAGCCCTTCGCTTCGTTAAGATCCTCTCCTCTCGACAAAGGAGGATTAAATATTTAATAAAAGTCTGAGTGCTCGGCTGGATATCAAGTGAAAGGGATCTAGATTCTTGACTGTGAAAAATCTCGAGGAAGTTTGGTAAGGAAACGAGTTGTAATGAAAATGCTCGAGTGGCGTGCGTGCCTAACGAAAATTATTTTATACGTTCAAATATAATCAATGTGTACCTATACCAACGTCCAATCAACGATCGTCGATCTTTCTAGTTCTTAAAGATTGATAAAAATATACCGAGACATAAAATGACTCATCTTGTATACTTCTACAAGCGAAAATCCTCGATTTATTATTTTTAATTATTTCTCCCGATCGATCATCCTCTACGATCGAAATTGAAATTTCGCCAGGTCCCCCAACCCACCCCTCGCCGTCTCCGAAAAGTTTCGCACGGTCCACTCATTATCGTGCCGATCTTCCACTAGCAACAGGTATAAATCCTGTAATGAGAAAACTTTCGACGCAGCTTTCCCTCGCAATTTTCTTTTCGAGAGCACGCGAGGTAGACCGGCCGATCTTCCGCTCGATTTGCCCGAAAGAACATTTTGATATCGGGCTACGGGAAAATTAGATTTGTTTCGTAAAGGCTGATTGAAAATTGTGTCCAACTTACGGGAACTTTTCTACTTCCCTGCCACGTCGAACATTCGAAAACGAATAATATCGAATTTAATTGGAACTTTGCCATCATTGTGCTAATAATAGGAGCTATCGACAAAATTTTGTAAACGGGACCAATCGAAAACCCAAACCTACAAAATAGACAAATTTTTATCCTGATTGCTCCACCTACTGCAGAGTACCGCTCGGACAAACATAAAAAAGTAACATCGCCCCATGTCGAATCGAGAAAACTTCTTCCTTTTCCGATGTCGATTAAAAACAGTGCCGCGTTGTCAGATAATATTAATAATATCACGTGGAAATGAATGGGGAAATAATTTAATTCCCTACGATACGAACAAATTTTTTAAAACATTTTTTTTCAATGCAGCCGCGAATAAACATACAAATAACATGGTGAATCGATGGATCTTACAGATACCGTTTGTACTGTAATAAAACGACCCATGGCGCGAGTGGTCGTGTTAAACGTTCCGTTTCCGGATAATGGCGCATATTTGTATGGCCGCTTTTATCTCGCATTTTGACGATACGAGAGTTTATACGGGCTGACAAAACTCGCCTTTACCAAAGCGCTTTCATGAAATAGTATATACACATATATATGTATTTGAATATACAGATGTGTATACATGACACCCTCCCCCCCTTCGATCCCGCACAGGGTGCCTCAACTTTACCGGCTGCGTAATTTGCGAGAGTGTACGCCGAATTTACGGCTACAAAGTGCATGAATATTGACGCGGATATGGACATACATATATATATGTATATATAATATGTATAGACGTATGTATACGAAAACTAAATTGCCTCGAGAGCACTACTTCACGCTACCTCTCGCCACTTTGCTTCCGAGAGTGAATTAATGTTAATGGTCGACGAGTGGGAGAAAATCCGTTGAGCAGTCCTAACATTTCGTTGAGGTTGCGTAGATCTCACTTTTCTTAATTAATGAGCGATTGGGATTACGGTGAAGTAACGAATAAAAAGGGAAGTAAGTTCATTCAATGCGATATGTATAAATGAGATAACTCGCCTTTGACGTTCCAAGAGGAAATATTTGTTTGGAATTCATCAATTTTCTTGAAACGACGGATATAAAATATTAATTTTTATTAGGTATACAAAACTGTTGATTAATTAATATTAAATGTAAACACTATAACTTATNAAATATAAGTTATAATATACTTATATTATTATAAACACTATAACTTATATTATAAATATAAGTATAATAAATATAACGTATATTATAAATACATATAAGTTATAGTAAATTTGTAACTGTAAAATTGAAAATCTGTTTAACATTAAAAATCATCTTTTTTCATGACCCATACCGTAAAATCGAAATAAGAAGAGTTTGAACGGTTCCCAAAAGTCGAGCGATAGTTTTATTCGTATTTCTCGAAAATGTGAGCGTATAATGCATGCGATACTTAGATACATATATAGCCGCTCGAACCTACCACTTGTCCCATTTTTGAAGGACTCGCACAGGTGAGAGCAATTTCGTGTCGTGCTCGAGGCGCTTCAACCATTCCGATTTTCGTCAACAGTGGTGTGCAGTCTGTTTGCTTCCCGAATCGTTGACTTTGACTACTGGCTGCCCGCTTTCGCACGAGCTCTACTCATGAACTCCGCGAAAAAAGTTACTCCTACGAATGGGATGCAACTTTTCGACATTTAATATATGCGATCTCGCGTAATTTACGTAATATATTTTCAACGAGTACGATTGAACTTTAACGTTTATAAATGCAAATTTCAGTAGGGACGATATTTATGGAAATTAGTGTAGGGAAACGTTAATTATATTTTTCGTTAATCTTTCGATTTGCATTGCTGTAGAATTTTAACGTACTACTAAATAAAATTTTTTATTTAAAAAAGCAATTACTATACCATCTATTATTATTAACTCTTTATCCGTATTGCGGTACAAGTATGAATCATCATAATTTTTAGACAACATAATTTAGGGAATTTATGGATTAATATCATTTTACTAGTTTCCAAGCGCGATAAATCGCGAATTAGTGTTTCAGCGTTTATGGTCGATTGTAATTATTGAGCATTATTTCGATACGCGCTTTCATGTTATATTATCCGTGTATTATATATCATGATTATTAAAATTTAGTCGGACCACTTGCGCAATAATATGCATTTCGTACTTGCAATAGAAAGTTGGCCAACTACTGTTGGCCTTGCTGTAAGATATATACATAGAGAAAGAGAGAGAGAGGGGGGGGGTAGAGACGGAAGGAAGCTTTTCTTGTTGTATAAACTAGCAGAACTTATCTACCCCTGTGAGATTAATTTACAGGCTAACATCTTGGATTATTACTATCCTGCGTATAATTTCGTCAAACTCGGATAACTTTGCTTTCCTTGATTATTAAGAATGAAATCTGGAAAATAAATTTCCCGGATAACCCGATATTAATTTTGTAGTAAATTATATCGCAATTACTTTTTTTTCAAAAATGTGTAAAACGATGTAATATAAATTACAAAGTACGATCGTACCTTGAGTAGACCCTTTTGTCGAAAAGGTAATTACGTTGTCAAGCTTTGATCATTTATTTTACGGTTGACGTGTTACTTTCACCTATACTAATAAAAAAAATCGCTGTCCGCGAATGTCCGTGATTTATTTCGAGAGTCTCCTTCGACGTTCCAACCGTGTCCTTCCACGAGGGAATAATGACTTTTCTAAAAGTGGGTCAGTCGAGTGATGCTTACGCGATTTTAATTAATTTACTATGGCCGTGCCCCTTCTGTACGATTTTTGATGGCACTTTCAAAAGTTCGTACACTATATTTTTTGTTCTCTCTCTCTCTCTCTCTCTCTCTCTCTCATTATTATCATCCTTCGTTGAGTTTAACAAGTACGTAAGAGATATATGTATGTTGTATATACAAGGTGGAAGGAAAGAAACGAACTGGTTTAAAAAATTCACATCATAATTCCACGTCGAAATAAATCGTAAATTTGCAAATAAAATTTTGGTAAATGTTTAACAACCGTTCGTTTGTTTTAACCACCTTATATACCATCGTTAATCACGAACAATCACGAACGTGTTTATCTCGATGTGTAAAGTTACGAGCACGGAGTTACGGATACTTCTCTCTGGTCGACGAAAGAAAAACGTGGCAGGTATGTGTCCTTTATTTTCCGCAACGGCGAACGTTTCAGCGCTCGCATTGTCAGCGCTGTGAACCGTACACTATCGATTTTCCTCCCATTGTTTCGAAATGCAATACCGTTTGCACGTGACGACTACGACGAATACACCGATATATATATATGTATATAGGCAGATTCGTGACTTTTTACTCTTTTATTTCCTTTTCATCGACACGACCCGACCCGACACCGTACGAGTTTCTCGCTTCTCGGCCTTTCGTACCGTTTAAAGCGCCAACTGTGTCGACTACGTAAGCCGATGAAAACGGGATCAGGCGCTTTCGATTAACCCGTTTCCGGAGACAATGTTAACTTGTTTGTCGTGGCTCGTAAAGAGACTTTTCAAACAAATATCCCTTTCCTTTTTGATTATAGTACTTTTTTTATTTACTGTGGTTATTACACGTTTTAACGTTGTTACGTTTTATACGCGCCATACTTTTTTATTTTTGTATAACGCTAGACGTACCGGGAAAGTAATCAGAACAAGTAACTAACGCTGCTCTTGCGTTTGGGTTGTATTTTTTTTTGTCTAACGTAACATAGGATATCAGTATCGCTATTGATAATTCCGATACTCCGATCTCCAACTTTTTTTGTCTTCGATTGGAAATTGTTTGGAAATTGTTTCATAGTTTTGGAATGCTTATTACCTACAGTAGCGGACACAAGATTAAGACGACATGAAAAAAAGAAAGAAATGATATTTTACGTGAAAAAGTATGTATTTATGTATTTCATTACATTGTACATTGTACATTGTATATTGTACGTGTATTATGTATTTTAAAACAACAAACTGAATAGAAAGATGATATAAACATTACATGTGTATGATCGAAATAAAAACTTTTCGTCTTAAACTTATGACCGCTACAATTAAAATTTCTTTTATTAAGTTAACTAAACAAAGCTTATTTATTCTACTTTTTCACTTTTTATAAACCGTTTTATCCAGAACGAGTGTAATCGTTAAACGGACCGCGCGGAGAAGAACGTGCCTCGCAATAATGAACTTTGCGCTTCGTATCGATCTTATTCGCGAGATCGGAGGAGCGTGGTTGTACGAGCCTTTAATCTTCCCGCATGCAAGAAGATTAATGATCATCGCGTTAGCCCGTGCTTCTACGCATTACTCAGCACATCTCCGTTGCTTCGAGGCACTTCCTACGTATATACCTACATATACCTATATACAATATGTGTATAAGCGTACATGTAAATATGTATGTACGTTTATATGTATGTATGCGCGTATCAAGGAAAAGGGCCGCGATATAGCTCGAACAAAAGGAATTTTTAACGAGTGCTGTTTCCAGCACGCTCTACTTTCCCTTCGTCGCGTGATACGTTAAAAAAGATTTCCCTTCGAATCAGTTCAGACATCGAATACGCTTTTCTCTTTATCATCATAAATATCATCTCGTTTGGATAAGGACAAACGATAAGATTGTTCATTTTTCTTTTCGTGATATTCGCCGAGAAATATTCATTGTCGACCTCGTGAACTTTGGCCTTCGGCCATCTAGTTTTGCGTGTTTCCATGTGCTCGTTCTAAGAAGTTTGCTTTACCCCCCACCCCCTACCCTCTCTCTCTCTCGCTCACTCTTTCTCTTTCTCTCTCTTTCGCATTTGTAGGATTTGACTTCCTGAACTCACGATTTCCTACATTTGCGTTAATCCATACTTGTGTGCGCGTACACGTGCCCACATTATACCCACAAGCTGACAACTTCGTCGACGCGTGGCTGGTTTAAGTCAGACCGCTTTCGGGGGAAATTCCTGATTGCCTTGACAGTATCACCGTAGTTTGCACCAACGCATTTTGCAGAAACTTTCGACTCGTTCTGGAGGACCTCTTACCTGTATACATACGTTTGCACGTTTCGTCTGTTTTTGTGGTACACGCTATGAATAAATCCGTAACGACACCTTATAAATTCTTATACACTTATAAATTCTACCTTAATCACCTCGAATAATATCTACCGATACTTTTAACATGGTATTGCCGTAGACGGAAATTTAACACGTTGACTACCGTGGGGGTCACCGGTGACCGCCATTCAATTTTACAGATTGTATTTGAATCGTTGCTGGGTGTTAGGATATGGGGAATAAAATATCTATGATCGTTCTCTTAAAGTATATAATATTCTTTTATTCAATATATAGCTAAGGCGGACACGTCTTTACGTTAGCAACGTCTATCGAGAAGTGAAGCAAGCCTAAGGACTTAGGAGACAGCGTTCAAATCGGCACTTAAAAATAAACAGATGAAGTCAGATTAGGAAATCGATTTTCACACGCTTTCTAACATAAGAAACGTTGTTTCTAAGAATTATAAATTGAGTTTTGCATCTAAATAAACAGCGTTCAATCCAACACTGTATAATGTTTGTTGTCATTTTCGAGAATGTAATCGACCCTACTAGAAGTGTAAGGTCTAATATAAAAGATGAGATGGAGAATTTTTCCGTATCTTCATTTTGAATAATATTATAAATAAAATTAGAATTAGAAGGCGTTCGAGTTTGGGTAAAATCGATGCGGCAGTTAACGCGTTAAGTCACTAATTCTTCTAAAACCCTCCTGGTCTTTCTATTTGACGTCGCATTTTGTCCATGCACGATATCCGGAGAAGTTATTTCGAATCGAATCAGAATCATATTTATCCCAGATTCAGTCTTTTCGATAAAAACGTACCGGCCAATAATACTAATGGATAGCTGCTCACGATTTCCTTCGTATCAGATTTCGAGCCCCAGAAATACTCACGCATGACCAGCCAGGTCCCTTTTCTACCCTTCGAAGCTCTGGATAAATATCTTTTTCTTTTCCAATTTGCCATTGGAATTTTCGGAGTGGTACGATAAGTATTATATTACCTATATATGTTTTATTATATAAAAGGTTCGAATGGGATGAAGGCTTTCTTTCGATGCTTTGCGTTCGAGATTTTTTTTGTAAAATAAAAACATCCAGTAGATATTGGAATATAGAATGTAAGACGGCGACGTTGAAGAGAAGCTCGTGCCCGATGATGTCACACGATACTTTATTCAATGTACAATACAGCCCGACTTTCTATTGTCGTGAAAGCGAGAAGTATTTTTAAAGTTTCTTTTCCACGGAGTCAAGCATCCAGCGAGCTTTCTTTCCTAAAGATTCTTTATCCTTTTACGAGGTGATTGGTGAAAACGAACTTTCCGCTAGTAGTTATATATTTTTAAAAGATACTGGTAGAGGAGAAAAGTAAATTTGCGATAAATTGTATGATGCAAAGAGTGATACGTTCTTAAAACATTACTACGACATGCGATTTTTATAAAAAAAAGTAAACGGACAATTTGCAATTACCTATAACGTTACGTGTCATTACAATTAGTGTCACAATTACATTACGTGTCATTACAAGTACTTTTTGCAAGTGTAGACAACTTTTTATAACCACTTATTTCATTTTGTTATGTTATCAAATAAATGTTATTATAATAAATGTTGTATTAAAAAATATGTTTTCCAATCGGACCACTGGCGACAGAATAGTCTAAGCTGATCACGCTTTGTGAACCACCCTGTATATATGTATAAGTCGTAATTATTTCTCTCACCCTGACGTTTGAAGAACTAACAATTTGTTGCTCCTTGTTGCGACTCGTTTCCCCGTGCGCTGTACATTCGTTACGGAAGTCCTTTATATAATATATATCCTCGTACACGTACACGTACACGCAGAGAATCCGATACTTCCACCGTACTCGAGCGCACGTACGTCACTTTGTCGTAATTATGAACGAGCTTAATGCGCACGGCAAATGATATTTGCGAGTCCTACCGACGCATTATGAACACTGTAGTTACCGTATAGCTCCTTGTCTCTCTCTCTCTCTCTCTCTCTCTCGCTCTCTCTTGCTTTCTGTTGCTCTCGCTGTACATAATACGTCGGCATTTACGAGTGTTTCGCCGACTATCTCGAATCGTACACCCCCGACAACAACAAATTCCTCAGGGAAACTCGTAAAAGTGCCAAGCGGATAATATAAATTATTACGTAATTGTCGGTTCGAAATGCAGGAAAAATACGGAGGTGAGTTGAATTAATTGATATGTATATAACAAACGTTAGTAACTTTAAGTAATGTTTTTTAAATTATAAATATATTATATTTTATTACGCGATAACAATTAATAACATTGTAAACTAAAATAAAATATTTGTCTAGCTATAAGTAGACTTATACCACTTTTAACAAAATACCTGATATACGAATTGAGTGCTTCGAAATTTATTAAATACCTCGATGCGAAATACCAACTCATAAAAGGACACAGGATCCACCCCCGCATAATATTTCTTTTTAATGTCACGACCGTAGGAGGAAAGGAGATTGAATTCGATTTTATGAGGCCATCGTGGGGGAGACGACTATCGTCGTAGGTTAATCATTTTCGAGACTCGCGGATTCTCGCGAAAGTTCATAGCTTACTCGCGTTTATGACGTTAGTTGGAATTACTCGTACTGGGGTTATGACGGTTATGGATGCAGGGAAGATAGAGTGAGAGTAAGTTAGAAAGGGGGAAGAGAGAGAGAGAGAGA
>JAIFRP010000021.1:10690993-10701093 GCA_032403825.1 Odynerus spinipes | reverse complement strand
CCCCCAAAAGGTGGGAAACGTATCGTGTTTATTTAGAACGATACTAGCGAATACGAAGTGTGTGGTCGTAGAGTCGAAACTGGAAGGCATGCAACGGGCTTATTACCTTTTGGCAAAAATCCAGCGTGTATCAGTCTCGCCTCCATGAGCAGAGACGGCAGTAGGAAGCACATGGCCGTGCAGAGATGTACGAACGCAGACGTTGGTCCGCCGTGTCTCCATAAATTATTAGTTAGACCTGAAAGAAGGAAATCGCACGTGTTAGGAAGTCCTTTTTTGGATAATGAGGGATAAAAAAAGAGGGAATTCATTTCCGTGGAACGGAGATTTCTGTTTCGAGGTAATGAGAGCTGGATATGATAAATGTGTGTAAATGTAAATTATTCTATACGGTCTTTATTGGTGTTATCGATCTTTTCTTTTATGAATATTTTAACGCTTTGCGCTGGACGAGTATAAAATATTGTAGCTTTACTTTAAACTGTTACTTTATAATCAAAGAATAATGTTTAGACTCTGGATGTTTATGTAAATGCATATTTTTATAAAAAAAACAGATAAAGCAGTGGGACCAAGACACAAATATTTTTTGTGATTGGGAAGTTCTAAAAATACATTTTTCATTTTTTGCATAATGCATATACTCTGCATATTTATGTTTAAAAACATATGCAATATATTAAGGCATATGTTATTTGTCTTATTTATGCATTTTTTCATACGGGCGTATCGACGACTCAAGAAATTAAAAATAAATTGATTTTCCTGTTACGTTACCAGGGCAATGAAGCCTTGCGAAATAAATGTGTCGATGAGCGAAATAAATGTATGTCGAAATTCCGAAAGTGTAGAAAACAATCGGTCAGTATAGCATATTTTTCTTGTATTGTATACATATATGCATATTTTTCTTGCATATTTGAATATGTTGCTTGCATATTTGCATATTTCTTCGTGCATAAATGTCATATTCCTCTTACATATTTATCGTGCATAAACATCCGGAGTCTAATAATATTCTAAAAATCTTGACAAATTTTAAACAACACGATGATGATATTTTCAAGAATTAAGATATCGCAAAAGATTGTAGTCTCCGATAAAAATAACTTCTCTAAAATACCGAGTAAAATTTTTCGAATGGCGCGAGAAAGAAAAAAGCCAAAAGAAAGTAAGTTCACTTACTGTTGTCGGGATTGTTGGTGAGCAGCGATGAAGGTGGATCGCGAGAGCACGCGCTCAAGTGACGGCCGAGTTTAATCCCGTCGTTCGCGAGATTTCCGAGCTTGAGGAAGGCCGTCCCAAGTAGAACCGGAAGTAAAACCACTCCAGCACCGGCCAGCACGAGGCACGCGTGTAACTCGATTTTTGGTGGTGGTGCGTCCGCCGGCCATGGTAGCGAGAGATACGCTGGAGAGAAAATAAAGATAAATCCTTTCGATAAAGATACCCCTCGCTGAGAGAATTCGTTCGTTTCCTCGAGCTAAACTTTTTATCTCCCTTCCACTCTTATTTTCCTGCGGATTTCTTTTTATCGCTCGTCAATTTTACGATAGGAGGACTTCAAATTTATCGCGTTTTTTTTGTTCCTTTTTCTTTTTTCTTTTATTTCACCAAACGAGCCGTCTATTCTCTCTTATATCATTTAACAAGAATGGCTTCGAATCATTCTCGAGCAAGAATGCAAAATAAAAATTTACGTAAAATAGAAAAGTAGACAAAAAAAATCTCTTTCCCACCGTACAAGCTTAATTTACTTTAACGAAAGTTTTGACGCAGACGATGGCGTATGTCGTCGATTTACTTATTAGACCCGTCAGCTGTCTTGTTAACAAACGGCCTGACTTAAAGTTCCCTCGCTCTCTCTCTCTCTCTCTCTCTCTCACTCTTTTAATCGGTGCGAGAACTTTTCTACCAACAGCAAACGAGAATTTTCCTTTAATCCTATAAAACTTAGCCCGGCGAGCACCTAGGGCGAGGGATTAAAGGATGGTTCGCGGCTGATTCGCAAGGAAGGGAAATAAAAAATCGTTGCTTCTTGGAGAGCTCTCTCCTTTATTGCACACCGCTCATGATGCTTGTGCGCGCGCGTGTTACTGGCAGTCGGAAAACGGGAAAGCTCGCATTAAATCTCGTTAAAATGAACTTCTGCTCGCAAGGCGTGACTTTTCTTACGAGATCAAAAAAAAAAAGGAAAGAAAAAAAAAATATCTCTCGTTCGTAATCGAATGAACTTAAGAAGGTTTATTACTCATGAAACATTTTTTTTCTTATCACCCCTACCGAGATCTTTTAGTACCTATTAAATCGTTTAAATGGATTAATTCTGTTACGAGCTTTAATAAAATTATCGCGATAACATCATTAACCCTTGGTCGGTTTCGTAAATTTTACGATTTTTCTTTTACGGTTCACGAAACAAGCTGAGGATTAAACGCGTCTATTTCGTTGTATAATGATTCCAAATATATGCGTCGAGTTTCTCCTTAAGTAATTGCGATTCTTGAATTTGGCATATACGTCGAAGTTTCATCGGGCAAATTCGAGAGAAATATGATGAGGATAAAAAATAAAGAATCTTACCGGTGAATCGTTTGGCGTATCTCATCGCGATGTAAGTTTGAAACGCAACCGCCAGGATGCCGTACCATACCGACCAAAGACTGTTCACATGGCCGCGCACGCAGGAATCTTTCTTACGCGAACTCCGGACTTTCTTTGACTTGCTCGTGGTCGTTGTCGTAACACCGCTCGCGTTTATGCTCGACATCACCGGAAGTGGCTTCAACGGTTTCTTGCATTTCGCCTGGTTTACCTCGTTGTTGTTCTCGTAACCCATCAAGCTTCCTGTCATTGACATCTTGTTCTGAAATTAGAAGAAAAGAGAAAAGAACGGCATTAGAAAGTGAATGTTTCTTGTCGACTACTCGAACGTTGACTCGTACTACTTATGAATATAAAAATTATACAAACACCGCAAGCCACCAGGGCTGGTCCACGTAAATGCTTCGTTGCGTCAAGAACAAACGAATGGCGGAATGAAACGAGCAAGGTTTGAAACAAGAAACGTCGTCCTATAGTCTCCCAGTGTTTCCACGGTTTATCTCTCGCACGCCATTGAGTTCACCCGTTATGTACCACCTACTAGTACCATCACTCGCTCTCTTTACCATCAGATCCTATTTTCCCTTCTACGTTTCAGCACGTTTATACACGAGCTTGACTCCGGCTACTCTCTTTGCCCGTAGCAATGAGTCGGAAAGGAGAGCGAACGAGAGAGCAAGAGAGAGTGAGAGAGAGAAGGGTGGCGTAAAAAGAGAGGGACAGTTCATGGCCCTTGTTATGCTAAAATATTTATCAGGAACCGTACTCAATTCGCTCCCACTTGCTCGTTACTCACCGTTTTCTCGCACGATCTCGAAGATTAACGCTACATCATGTACATAGATATTTTTATCCTCCGTTTATACATAAAATGTGTTTTTTTTTAGATTTTCTTAACTGTGTTTATATCTAGACTTATTGTCAGTTACGTGTCCTCAAGGTTTGAGATTTAACTATATGAGTATAATCAAGCGAATGGAAATGTATTTAATTATAATATTTTTAAAAAACTAGTTGAAAAATATCCTGATTTTTGTGTCACGTCATCGTATCAGTGAACGAGCGATGTATATTATCCTTTCAGTATCAGATAAAAAAGAAAGTTGAGTACGTCGACGACCAACGATCATTAAACGACCCCTTCCTCTCCTTTTTGTTAGCTTCCTCAAGTGCTTTGGAAGAACCTCGAAGACAGATAGAGAGAGGCAGAGAGAGAGAGAGAGAGAGAGAGAAGGAGGAGGGGGGAGGAAAGTACGTACTCACGTAGATTCGATCGCGTCGAGATTCAACCCCTACGTGACGCCTTAAAACTCAAGGGGTAGTAAAGTTCCGGGTTTTACGAGCGTCTTCCCCGGATTCGTCACGCCATTCACTTCGAAAGAGAGGAAACCACCCACGCGCCCTGCGTGCCGAGACTACTTACATGCGTGACCGTATCGAGCGGGAATATACATGCGTATGGCATTTCTCTTTCACTATTATTCCAGTGTTTATGATCCCCAAGTGCGTGCCCGAATATTGAATCTCGTTTGCATCTTGAAAAAGCTGCTCGACTCAAATATTTACATACAAAGAGAATGTAGTAACGGCTCGAGTACAGGTATGTTTGAAAATTGTGCTAAAAATCGAGAAATGAGGAAAAATATGAATCGGATAATCAATGCACGATGTTGGTATGCACGTATCTGTGGTTATGAAAGTAGTCTAAGTTGTGTTAATACGGAAGGAGATCATTACGAACATTTATTATAATTTGTGACACAATAATTGGCAACCATGAGTAGTTACTATAATATAAATATCTTTCCTTATCCCGATAAATTTACTAGGTGGTGAGTTGATCCATTTTAATTCCAACGATTTTTGATAATTATACAGTAGAACCTTGATTATCCGAACTAATTGTGTTCATGATGATCGGATAATCGAATTTTTCGGATAATCGAACGACTCAGATTATTAACTACACTCCATGTGAAAAATTATAATTTCTTATATTATATATTACACATGTACATACTACATATGTTTTAATCGTCTTGGTTCTTTCAATCCTTCTGAGCCACTAAATTGCATTTTTTTAAAAGTTAATTATGCTTCGAGAGTACCTACTCTCTTGGTTTGCCTGATACAACTTAATGACTATCTCACAATCAGAAGCTGCGAATGGTTCAGAATGCGTGGGAATATTATTTGAGGAGAATATATTATCTTCAATTTTCTCTTCTTTATAAATTTTATTAACTCTTTCAAAAATTTCATCATTTATGTTATCGTTTCCAAGTTATTCTGTTATATCATTTTCATCGGAACAAATAATTCCCAGTATGCTCGGATAAATAATCGAACATCCGGATAACCAACGTTCGGATAATCGAGGTTCTACTGTATTCAATTCTGTAATTAAATCGTGGTAAGTAAAGACTTCGCGGAAGAAATTGTATCGTGAGACTCTTCCCTTACGAAAACCTTTTGGCGAGGGAAATTTGCGAAAGAATCTTAATGGCTAGATCTTTGGAGGAAAATGTTTCTTCTACGAGGCAACGGCGTGTTTCAATGGAGAACTTTTGCAAGTGTAGAGGAAAGAAGGAAGGAAGGAAGGAAGGAAGGGGCGGGCGGAGGAGCAGCAAGCGTTAACGCGCGTTTATGAATATTCTAACGAGCCAACTGAACGATCAAGTCTAAGAAAAGGAGTAGCGGTCCGTGAACGGGGAAGCTTTGGAGTAGCTCATGGATGAACGTGAACTCTTCTCCGCTTGTCTGGCAACGTGTCTCAAATTTTCCTTTCCTTTCTTTTGTAATCCCTTAGCTTCTACTTTCGGTTTCTTAAATGTGAAAATATAAATTTACATATCCGTAAAAAGTTCTCGAGACGAAAAAGACCGTATATAAATCTATACACATATGAGATCTTTAGTTGACAAGTGAATTAAGTCCATTTTCTTAATATTGTAGAAATTGGACTTCCGTGTAATATCGTACAAAAGTTAAATACACAATGTAAATTTATTGTAACCAGATAAAGCGAAAGAATAGTAATTATGTCATTATAACTTAAAACTTACGTCTATGGTGTCATTATAACTAATAACTTATGTAATTATTCAAGATATTTTTACAGTCATTTCATTTAAGATGTAAAACTGACTCTTATTTTTTATCAATATAAAACAAAATATACACAAGTCAATGTGACAAATATAACAAGTGTACTTAATAGTTACTATTTTTGTAAAAACTTCATTTATCGTAATTTTAGACTTAATTCACTTGTCAACTAAGGGGTTCATATTGTATATGTATGTTAACCTCTTCGACGAAACGTTTTTTAAGTGGAACAAGAATGATTTCATTTTTTGCGTAATCACGAGGGAAACCAGAAAGAAATCCATTAATGTTTATATCTGCTTAACCCCAGCTAAATATAAACCTCGTGTGCTTAAATCGATCGATGTTCGATTTTCCCGATAACGTTCACACTGTTTTAAAAGTGATACGATGAAAGTAGAACGAGAAAAGATACCAAGAAAATGGCCGAATACGAAATATCCGGTATAAAATATTCATTGTTGGTTCAACACTGATCACCGGAGAAAACTCAGTGGCCTATCTTCATTTGAGGCTTTAAATATTCAGAAGAGAGTTGAAAATGCCTTCCCTTTCGTGATCTTTTAACCCCTCGGCATTATCCGCTTGCTAGAAATCGCGTAAAACCAGCTTTCGCGCCTGGACGATCAGGCCGGGTCGGTCTCAAGCGACTTTCAGCAGTCAGATTTGTGAAATTTTCTAAGTCGCCTCAGAGGTGAATAACTTCCGCAGAATACCCGAAAGTGCAAATTTCTTCTCACAAAATTATCTTTGAGTAAGTGAGCTACCTCTTGAGCAAATTCTTAATAGGAATAATTAACAACAGCAATTTCCTTAATAAGACATTTCTCGAACAGAAAATAATTTTTTTCTCAAGTGCATATTGTTGCGAGCACGCTCACAAGCTCCTGTGAACATCAACTTCGATCGATGAGAAGTGACTCAACTTCACGATGCTTATCTCTCTTGGGAACTCGTCGGTTGATTAAAGACGTTGCGTGTCTGTCTGTGCTTGATTGTGGAAGAGGACGGACGCATCTCTCCGAACAGCTGATAATTCGTCGTTATAATCCTATTATTTATCCCATTACTTTAGATTCTCGTTGAGTTCAATTTGTCATTAAAGTTCTTATAATTCTTTACGTTTACGAGTGCAACGATATATAAAATTTATTCGAATATGAATCATCCTGTATGGCTATAAAACATCTCCTCGAACAAAACAAAAAATGCTATCCTATCGAAGATCGAAACTCGAAGAGACAAGAAGTATCAGGAAACACTGCTGATATTATCGCGAAAATAACGGAGAAAGATCCGAGGAGTCGGATATGTATCTCGTATCGGGAAATCTCAAGAACTGGCTCCAGCCTCCCGAAGACGGATAAGGGTGAGCCAAGAAGTAGAGTTGAGGTAGAGCGAGTACATAGCGAAGGTTTCCTCAAAGATCCACAAGCATATCGGATAATTGGCATTTTTGCGTGGTGTGGAATACGCTTATGGCGATGGCTACGAAGAAGAAGACGAAGAAGAAGAAGAAGAACAAGAAGACTCGCAGCTTACCAAAGGCGGGTGCTAGCGATGGTGAGCCCAGGGACGTCTAAAGTTTCGAGTAGGCTCCTTCAGGGTAATTGGTTCGAAGCTCTTGCATCTTTGGCCTCGGCACCGCCTGCAACACGAAAGTAGAGATACGCTCGTTAACCAAGAGAGCAGATCCAATAAACGATGGGCGACCTGCTTGGTTCGCGCTTGCGCGTAAAGCTTACACCTTCTTACAAACTACTCGATCAACGTCAAATCCTTCTTTATCTAATCTCGAACGGCCGCGACGAATTTCCTTTCGGGGGAACTTTTCAACACTTTTCAACGCTTGTTTCCTCCGAAGTCACCCAGTTACGGTGAACACGATCTTTTATTTTTTTTTCACGATAAGACGCCGGATTTGTTAAGGAGACGAAGAGTAGAAGGAAATTGATGGAAGGATCTTTCGGAATTTATTCAAGCTTTTTACTCAATCTACATAAAATAGTTGGAGTTGAATGTGCATTATTTGAGATATTATTAGATCGTGTCGTCTGAAATGTCGGATTTTAGTTCGTTCAATATTTCACCGTTCGTTTTTTCGGTTGCTATTCTTTCATTGGAGATTGTTTAATATTTTTCGATTATAATATTTTGCATTCAGAAAAGGTGTTTCTCAATGAATTTTTAATCATCATTTCTTGTATACAGTAGTCTCTATACATATAATCCGGCACTTCGCCAATCCGGCCGCTCTAATAGTCCGGCGTTTTCAGAAAGGTGAGAAGAAGAAAAAGTGTTAAAAGTGTCATTTCAAGCAAAAAAACAAAAGAAAATTGCCACTTTTTTAGACCTGTTCCCTCAAAAGAATAATACAAATACAGTACAGAAATGTGACTTTTAAAAATTTTTGTATAACACTAATTTTCATTTTAATATATTTGGTGCAATAAACATAGGTTTTACTATTAAAACGCATTTTTTTAAATGAACCTCCACTAATCCTGCGTTTTCGTTAATCCAACAGTCCTTTGGTCTGATATTTGCCGGATTACTGAGAAACTACTGTACCTACTTATATATTTATTATATACAGGGTGGTTCACGTAACTTGCTCACCTCGAATAATATATAGCATTCCATTTAAGATAAGAAAGTTGACCTTGACATCTCCGAAACGTCTCCACCTATTAAAAAAACATATTCACCGCACAATGTGCCCCTCGAAACCATGTAACTATTGTCTAAACATTTTTTTCATACAACGCCTATTTTAGGAATTATTCGAGGTGAGCAAGTTACGTAGAACACCCTGTACATTTATTCGATATTTTATTATAAATGAACAGATTTTTTGTAATAGCATTCATTTCGAATCACGAAAAATATTAACTAAAAGTGAATATACAGCACCTAAGATAAGCTCAAGATGATTACCCGCGTGATCAATGAAATTCGATGCTCGCACGTAGCCTCGGGCAAGCATTGAACAAGCGCAATTAATTAGATGGCAGTAGTTTCGCCGTGAGTGAGCCAGCCAGAGACGTAAGTTCGTTGGCTCTGTGGAAACTTGTAACTTGTGGTAACCGGACACGTTTCGCTTTTCTGAGCTTCTCCGCTTCCCCTCTTCACTCGCATCACACACCGATACGTAATATGTATAGAGTATCCCACGAGTCTAACAATAAGTTGCGTCGTGGATAAAGTATGAAAGATGGAGAAGAGGATGAAAAATGGGGAGAATATAAAAGAAAACCGTTAGTTATTTTATTATTTACGATGACCCGCAAACTCGGCCAAAATTATGAAGACGAAATGTGGCGCGATGAAAGAAAGTTGTAAATATAAAATAATTAATTGCAGAGTGAATGACCGAAAGTTACGTTAATTAAAATTGGAAACACGTTTGGATTTGGGAAGATGAGGTGCGATGGTGGGACAAGGAAAAAATTTTGAATGTAAAAAGACCGAGATAACTCTCTCTTTCTCTCTCTCCTCCGGTATTTTTCTCTCCGTTCGGCAAAGAGGAAGATAACTGGCGGCCAAAGAGCAAGATAACGCCCGGCCATTAGTCTGATTACCGCGTTCTATCGCTCGACGGCATCGCGTAACGCCGTTCCAACCTTTTCGCATTGTCGTCTTCTATCCCGTGGTGCTTGCGAGAGAAACGAAAAAAAAACGAAGAAAAAAATAGATCGTTAGCGTGGCGAAATTGAAAACCTTTTTTAATCGTCCCGACTGAAATTGAGAGGAAGAGAGAGAGAGAGAGAGAGAGAGGGATTGAAAAAAATGATCCCATTTGTCCGTCCGTTCGAAAGTTCGTGAATCGATTTATCGAAAAGGAAGTCCAGCCGGTGGTATTTATGACCGGGTCAGTTTTCGATCCTCCACCCTAGGGGAAAAGAGCTTCGCGTGTAAACTTTCGCGAAAAACAGAGATCGTGATTAATACCCTTCCCTTCTCGAACCGTTATTATTTCGCCTTTGCCAACTCCGGGATGAATTGTATTCCCGTGGTAAGGAAAGCTCAGAAATCCCCTGGACGGAGGAACGGAAGATGGAAAAAGAAAAATAGAAAGTTCGAAAGCGAAAGCTTCTCGGCAAATCGAGCTTCGGAATTTCGCCGTGCTTGCGATTCCCCTTTGCGATATTTCTTCCGTTTATCTCTCCTTCCTCCTTACTTTTCAAAGTCTCCTATCCTCCCACCCCTCCTCTTTCCTACATACAGCAACGCGATTCCGCTTCGGCAAATTCGCGGAACGCGATTTAACGCAAACGCTTGGAAAAAGGAGGCGACGCGGCCATCGACTGCCTCGCAGCTTCCAAGAGATTCCAGGAAAGAAGGTGGATCGAGAGCTTGCGGAGAAGGGGGGCGGGGAGGGGGGGGGG
>JAIFRP010000021.1:10667440-10682868 GCA_032403825.1 Odynerus spinipes | reverse complement strand
AGAGAGAGAGAGAGAAAGAAAGAGTCTTGAAATTAGAGACAGGGAAGAACGAAAAGAGGATGAAAAAGGTTCGGCGTGGAAGTACAGTGATAAAAGCTATCTAAGCCGCCTATAAACAGGCTCCTAGAAAAAAGGGGGATCGTTAATGGAGGATTCTGCGAGCTTTTCGAGCTACTCTTTTCTAATTACGGAACTTCTTTATCCCCGATTACCACGAAACGGATCTATCCAAGGAATGTATAAAAAATAGCGATTGAACAAAATTTCTCTTCACCGTTATCATCGAAGTTACCGAATCGACGTCGCCTTTGTCACGTAAAAGAACGATTCCTTTCCCGACGCGACGTTGAAAAAGAGCTGCTCGAAGTTCGCTGCTTCTCGTAAATATCGCGGGGAACGTATCGTATCTCGCGAGTGTATACGTAGTGTACACATATGTACGCACACTTTTGCTCTGTGAATACACGCACGCGCACCTGGTAATTGTAGAGCCCGGACGAGTCGAGCGTGGGTGTTGGAGGACTAAAGGGCGATTTTGAATTATGATTGATCTGTCTGCGAACCTGCCTTCGAACCGCTGCTACGAGAGAGAGAGAGAGAGAGAGAGAGAGAGAGAGAGAAGGAGAGAGAGAGAGAGAGCAGCGGGCAGGAACGGTTGATGCTCGCGTGCTCGTCGAATCAGCCTTGCTTCCTGCCTGAACGATGATGATCGATCGATCTCTTTTGCAAGTGGCTTGCACCATGCAGTCGAAGATACTTACAGGATCCTTTCCTTTTTTTTTAAAGGATGGATATTCGAACATTCTACCAATGATGCGTTCTAATTTTAGAATCATGCTACAAGTTATAATGTACGGAGATAATGATGATGATCGTTTTCTTTGAATTAAAAAGAAAAATACAATAATTTAAAAAAAAAACGATAACGACGATAATGATAATGAGTGATGTTCTCTGATATTAGGATAGTTTATAATAATAATATTATCGAGACAGAAATCATAATGGCATTTAATAATATTAATAGTACCGACCGCCAAATCCCAAGGTTGAGCACATTTTATTTAAAATAAGATAAATAATTATTTGAAATACTCAATTGTTTCAAATACTTTATTATTTTTATGTTACGAATAATATAAGAAAATTATTTTTATTTTGCATGTACTTCAAATACATTATTTCCAAATGATTTATTATTTCAATTACTTTTGATACACTTACTCTTCAATATTATGTCTTATACAGAAATTTGTACTTCAAACGCACTTGACGATGTCGACGAAATAGGAATAGAGAATATTTGACAAGTTATTTGAATAAATATGTGATGAAATAAAAAATAAAACGAAAAATGGAATTTATTGGAATTTAAAATAACAAAATAATTAGCAAAAAATCATTTAACTGCTCAAATAAACTAACGCATGATTATTTCAAATAACATTTAACCAAATAAAATAATTTATTATCTTAACGATTATTTTTCAAATAATTAATTTGGATAACGTTCAGCTCAGCCAAAATCTATCCCTATCTACAAACAAAACTCTCCATTGAGGCCCTTTCCTAGTCTCCTTCCACTTACTCCGAACAAGTCCCCACTAGTGTCAAGTCCTTGCAACACGATAATTATACGAGCCATGATACAAACTCCATTTTGAAATAATCCATGATATCAAAGATGGCACCAAGTAAAAAAGAAAATAATGGACATCGATCGATACTCTACACCGTGTTTCCTTGTTATCTGCTTCAACAGGCTTTTGTTATCCTAGAAACGAGCTTCCACTTTGTTTTCCTACGCGAGCGCAGTATCGCGACGACACGTTCGCAAGCAAGCTTCGCGGCAGACTAAACAGAACGCGGGAGTTCGTTTACTTGCATTGTGTTTCGACCTTGCTGCCTACCACCAGCAACACCAACAACAACAACGATCTCCAAGTAGAGGGGTGGGGGGGGGTGGGGTCAATGATCCAATTGACTCTCTTCGTTCTTTGCAGATGTAAAAAAAAACTATCAGCAATCGCTATCTGGGTGGATCTTTTTAATTTTCTATCAAAGCACAGTCAATGAATCGGCCTTGATTTCGTAAAATTACTAATCGTCGACAATACCCAATCGCGTTACTTTTTGAATTTAATGAACGATCGTAAACGGTAACAATAGTGGATGAAAAGAGGAAGAGCTCGGCGGTACCCTTGAATATTTCAGACACGTTTTCAAAGAGATTCGTATCCCGCCTCTCTCTCTCTCTCTCATACACACACGCACACGTTTTCTCACTCTCGCATACCGAGTTTTCCGCAAAAACGTAGAATCTAGATTCAAAGTTGGGGTCTTTGAAGAGGGTTACGCACCGCTCATCCTCTACCCATACTTTCCGACGTCCTCCACGGTCTGTCACCCCCTGCGTAGATAAGCGACCGTGTATAGAGGGAAAGAGGAAGAGAGCAAGGAAGCAAGCAAGAGAGAGATGAACTACGAGACTCGTGCGAAAAGCCTTATGCGAAAGAGCTTGCACGAGCGAACGAGAAAGATGCGAGAGAAAGAGAAAGAGAGAGAGAGAGAGAGAGGAAAACACAGAGATAGGGAGGAGAGGCCTCTCGAGGATCTTCAACCTTTCGAAAGAGGGAAGCGACTGGGCGTGAGAGGCCACAAAATGCGTGACACGCGTGACAAACGCAGCCAAGATTAAATGCCATGGTTCGACCTATCTCTTGGCTTTCCTTATTGTACGTCACGTTTTAGAACTGTCCTTCACGAAATACGACCTATTATTCCCCACCTTTCGATCTTTTATACCAACGTTTTCCTACCTCGAGTAAACTGATTTTATCAATGATGAACCAGAATAATTCATTTTATAATTCCGATGATCACTACAGAACGAAATGTCCCATTATCATAAATTAAGGTTCTATTGGAACCAGTCTTAAGTTCTTTAGGAAATATGATCTATCACCCCCTTTTTCACCCTACCTTGAATCTTTTAAACCAACGTTCTCCTTAGAATGAAATTAATTGATGAATGTACCACTAGTAAACCGGGATCATTAACTCTGATCTGTATATTATACAAAAATGAAGAAAATAAGACAAAGAAACAGCTGATAAGAGAAAAAGAAATCAGCTAAACTGTCCATCTACTGGCTCGTTTACCTTGTGTCATTATCGTAAATCATGTTTCGTTGAATAAATCACTTTAACACTTTTCCCAATTTTGTAGCCTATTCCAGTTCCCCCGTCCCACTCCTAAATTCGCAATTCCAACTGAAATAGAAGCCACGAAAGGTGATAACGTCGTCTACGATTCTCGATGTTACAAGCCGACGTTCTCCTTTTACCCGAAGAAATCTTTGGAGCTTCCTTCGAGTTTCTAAAGGCTGTCAGAAATGATTACTCGAATGACATTTCCTCGTCGCGGTCTCGGTTATTGCTTCGTATTATTTCGGAAAAAGAAGAAAGAGGATGTAGTCGGCTCAGTATAGCGACTACGTATAACAACCTATTTTCAACCCACTCACAGCCCTTTTGAGCGTATTAAAAACAACGAGCAACTTCGTTCGAGAATGAATCTTCTTGTTCTTTTTCTTTCATTCCTTTACGTTTGTTCTTACAACGTATCTAAGTACGAGAATGTTTACCGGTGTGCTAAGAAGCACAATGGCGCGCCAAAGGATGGCCCAGATATCTTCTCTACCTTTTCTCTCTTTCTTTTTTACTCTCCACAAAGTCAACGAGAAAGCGATACCCTCGCGCTCCAGTTACCTTGTGCGTATTTACCGAGGGATCTTTAAGCCGAAGATTAATCCCGATAATGGTGGTCTCAGGCGTCACAGGAGAAGCCTATTTCGGTTATTTTAAGCTTTGATCGTGATCAAAAAGAAATTTCGATTGTTAATGTTCTTTTCTTTTTGTTCGCTCTTTTTCTTGCAATCCTTAAGTAGTGCAAATATTGTTTCCTTTCGATCTTTCCTATGTGCCTATTTAATGAAATTATCAAAGAGAGAGAGAAGGAACTTTCGATAATCCAACTTCACTCCTGTCGAAGGATAATACTCGAAAAGTATCGGAAATGCCGAGGAAAACACCGTCTCGACGATGTCTTTAGAAGTTCGTTCTCTCTCTCTCTCTCTCTCTCTCTCTCTCTCTCTCTCTCCGCGGAATTCCTTCCCACGAAGGGAAGGAAAAGAAAGATTTTTAAGAAGATTTCCTCGAAGGAAGGATTTCTTTTCCCCCTCTCCTATTTACTTCCTTTCCTATGGGAATAATTACGCCGAGACAAAATGAAATTATTGAGAGTCGTTTTAAGAAAATTCGGATTAATTCCCTCTTCAAGCTTCTATCCTATTTTCTTGGTTTCGTTCTAATAGAACTTACTTTCTGCTAGACAAAGAGAAAAACATATTTTTTATGTCCTGTCTTCAACATCGAGATCATACGTTCATTTCTCACATCTTCAGCTAACGCGACACCACGTATTACCAGTTGATACATCTTTCAAGAAAAAAAGCTCGCATTGTTCTTATTTCAACTTCGACCACTTTCCACTTCCGACCTTCTCTCTCGCTGCTTTCGATTTCCCGTAACTGCTATCGACAAGTCGATTACAAACTTCGGTTCCACCTTTGTAGCAATATCGAGTATCTCGCCAGTGGTGTGAACTTTTCTAGCGTACAAATTTTACATTTAGAATAACCGCGAGTAACGGGAAAAGCAACGAGGAAAAATTTCCTTTCTCGAGAATATTGATAAAAAGAAAAAAAGCAGAAGAAAATCACAAGCTTTGACCAAGAAACAGACCGTGGCTCGTTTGGGTCACGAAAAACACCCTAAATCGTGGCAAGAAAAATTCCCGGGAGGAAAAGGAAGGAAGGAACTCACCCTATTTCTTTCATCGATGGGAAAAAACCCTCCATGTCTAGGACAATGAAAAAGTATAGGACTCCGCCGACGGATTTTCCATTCGGTTCACGATGAACTCTCTCTCTCTCTCTCTCTCTCTGCATGGTGGTCTGCCGTATGAGTCAGCAACGGCATGTCACCATGGCTACAGAACATCCCTCGTATCGCGAGGGCAACGCGTTTCGTACTCCTACACGCTCTGAGAAATTCGCAGAGATGAAGCAAGAGCGAGAGTGAGATACACTTTCTCCCTCTCTCTCTCTCTCTGTCTTTATTTCTCTCTTCAGTACTTGATATCGCGATGCCGTCTCTTCCGGGGTGGGCGTATGCCCCGAGGCAACCCCGCTACAACCTTATAAATGCAGGATTAATTGCGAGACTATTTAATTTCAACGTCCACGAGCGGCTGCCACTGTCGGCCCTTCTTTCTCCCCGTTTTTTCTTCCTCTCCTCTTCCTTTCTTTTTCCTTATGCCGACCTTTCACCTTCTCTCATCTCACCTCCTCCTTCTTCTTCATCATCTTCGTCTTCCTGCTTTTCTCGAACACGCCAGAACAGCTTTTGTCTCGACTTAAGTGCCGGCCTTTCTCACGACGACGAATGAAATAATAAAAAGAGACCTTCTTCTCTCCCCCTCTCCCCACTCCCCACTCCCCCGTCCCTTCGTTTTCACGAAGGAAACATCCTCTTCGTTTTGTTCCATCCTGCTCCTTCTCTCTTCTTTCTTCTATCATCGCTTGAAAGGTATCATTCGGCGACGGGAAAAATAAAATCGTTGAATGACGAATTGCTCGTTTCGCACCTCTACCTTCTTTTCATTGATGTCAAAGTTATTCGAGAGACTTTTTAATTCCTTCGCAAGAAAAGCGCGCGCGCGAGAGAGAGAGAGAGAGAGGTTTGTTTCGTGCTCGTAAAGAGAGAACTTTTAAGTGCTCATTCGTGTCCGGATTAATTGGACCGCGTTGAAGTAAGTACGTACGGCGAGATTCGACGTGTTGACGAATTCGAGAGTAGCTGATGCATATTTTAACACTTGGAGTGCTATGTTACCCAGGTATGTGTGGCGTTGCTTATTCAATTTATTTATTTATTTATTTATTTACCTTAAAGGGCTACGGTATTGGAAAAATAATAAAACAAAATTATTAAAAATTATATTAGCAAATTTGTTAACTTTGGAACTTCCCTAGAATCGTTGACAACTATCGAAGTATCAGGCAACCAAGAAAATTCTGTCGCTATTTACGAATAAAATAAAAAAACAGTCATTTTTGTTCATAATAACCTTATTGATCAAAATATTCACCATTGCATTGTAGTACTCTTTACCGATGAGATGGTAATTTATAAATTACATTTTTATAAAATTTAACTGTTGTACTTTCAACAAAAAAACTGAGAAACGAAAACGACAGAACTTTTCTTGTCACCTAATATACCTGGCGCTGAAATGATTTCGTTAATAATAATCAAAACGATAATTCGACGATGGCGATGCCGATGTTGCTAATAATAGTAATAGTAATGATATACCGAAACAAATGAGATCGCTAACGAAGGAATGAATGTTTAACGACGAGACAAAAAGCTCCCGCTCACCTTGGGGTACTATAATCGAAAATGAACCCATTTCGTGGTTGAACGAGGACTACGATATACAATCCATTATTAACGGCACGCAAACTTTTGAAATTATATGCGCGTGCTTGAACGTGAGAGCAACTCGTTCTATGGCCTAATGAGAGGTACATCAACGGACATTATATATGTATATACAATATAATGTGTGAACCGTTTATTTTGAAAATGGGGCAAGTTTATTTTTTTTGATTGTGAGATATTTAAAGGTTTGCATGTTAATAAATTTAAAAATATTGGTAAGCACTAATAAACATATTTTTTGTATTTTGTGATGTTAGATAATGTAAGTTTATTATTCAATAGTGTTTATAGTGCTGGCTAAAAAGAATAAAAGTTTTTTTTATACCTAAATGGACTTGAATCATTTTAAAAATTAATGAATTATTGTAATCATTAATTAAATCGTAATACATTCTGTTAAAAAAATTTCAACCTAAGATGGACTTGCATCACTTTCAAAATAAACACATTTACGATACCGTTAATAGCTAAAACTTCCATCTCGCAAATATTAGGGAATATGATTTTTTTTTTACTACAAATTGTTTACAGATAAAAAGATCATATTAAGTTTTATATATAATTAACATTATCTTCATTTTTTTCCAAAATGGACTTGCTCCACTTTCAAAATAAACGTCTCATATAGTAATAATTTTATGGCGTCATATAAATTCTTGAATAAGGGCTCCAAGTACGTAACCTTCTCACAGACCCTAGTTGATATTCTATATTCAAAAATACGTAACATAATTGCTGTTGGATTTAAAAAAACGATTTATAGAAAAATCATTCGATAGGTACTCATCGCATACCGTGCAACTTTGTCTTTACGATCTTTAGCCACCTTCGAAAAGTGAAAAGGTATTCCACGTACCAAGATCGGATGATTCACCCTGTATAGAATATTGCACGGAGCACGAAGTGGGACACGACCGCGAAGTGGGACACGAACATCGGGCAATGGCGGTAGAACACGTTTTACGTTTCCCCGTGGATCGTACTCTTCCCGAAGCCGTCCAATAAACTTTCCTTCCTTTCGAAATACGGATTTTGTTTCTTTTCTTGCTCCCACCATCGCTACCATCGACAATAGTTCCTACACCTCGCACAGTCGCCTTGTTTCCTTCTAAAGATTTATCGGTCCCGGGTACGGCAAATCGAACGATCGGTACTGGCAATTCGAAAATACACTTTCCTACCAAGTGTCCGTTTCTTCCGAGTCAAATGGAGCGCGATAAAGTCATTGGCCATTACGACACACGTCCTCCGCACACAACTCGTATATACACACAGGCAAACTGATATATGTACCTATATATGTATATATACATATATGTATTTCCAGTTCTTTCATTTCTGGGTTTCACGAACGGCCAGGAGAGGGTTCTGAAGGAAATTCGCAAAAATGCGAAATTTATTGTCCTCTCCTAGCCACTCGTAAATCTCCCATGCTAATGCGAACGTGGATCTCGTCGTGAACGTAAAGAAAAGGCGTTTCTCATATGCCGTACTCGGGCACACGTGTTTTCAATTCGAGAGATAGAAAGAGATAGAGAGAATTTCTAGCGTATGCTACCATTGCCAAGTTTTACTCGGATACGTCGATTCTTTTTAAGGGGGTTGGCTATTGAGGGATGATCGATATTCTGGACGTGTTGCATAAAATGCGGATGGGACGAAGGAAGTCTTATGTTCGAGAACAGTTTTCCTATATGCTTGCAAGTATGTGTACGTGTGTGTGTGTGTGTAAAAGCGTAGCGTGTAAGAATGAAGTTATATGGAACGGCAGTATGCAATTTCCGTCAACCAATATCGATTTGTTTGCTCCTGAATTTATGGCGGACGAACTTATTAATTATCTGATTTCTGTAATACGACTTCAACGTAAGTATATCGAAGAAAACTCGACGTAGTAAATGGAATTCCCATAAGATTGTTCCGCGGTTTTGATTAAAAATTAAAAATTGTCGTAATCACTCAAGAAATTTTAATTACGATTTCTTTTTTTTTAAATAATAAAACGAAGCATTAATCGTGTACAGTTTAACAACAGAACATTTGATCAATACCAACGCAAAGAAATATCAAGATCGCAATCATGAGGATCATCCATCTCGAAACACACACGCGCGTGGCGTTCACGTCGGAATACATTATCACGGGCTCCTTCTCCGACGCCATAAAAATAAGTGCACGTAGGGCTGGCTCTGCCTCTCCCGTAGGAGTTCCCTAATCTCAAGAAAATCGATCTCCAAGGGCGAATGGCCTCATTCCCGCCCCGGAATCGCCTTCTTGCTTCGCTAAGAACGGGGTTTGCATTCACGGCCCTTGAAAAATAGTTTCCCTCTTTTTTCTCCGTTTCTTTCTACTTCGAAAGTGATCCTAATTATGAGAGAAGGGAAGAAAGATTTAAAAAAAGGATTTTTTGCATTGAAAGTGCTTTTGAGTTTATTAAAAGGATATTTATCGTAATCCTTTAATACAAAATAAGAAAGATATCGTTGTCAATATTAACACGTTGATTGCCGCGGGAGTCACCGGTGACCCCCCACTCAATTTTACAGATTGTACAGTAGAACCTCGATTATCCGAACTAATTGTGTTCATGATGATCGAATAATCGAAGTTTTCGGATAATCGAACGACTCATATTATTAACTACACTCCACGTGAAAAATTATAATTTCTTATATTATATATTACACATGTACATACTACATATGTTTTAATCGTCTTGGTTCTTTCAATCCTTCTGAGCCACTAAATTGCATTTTTTTAAAAGTTAATTATGCTTCGAGAGTAGGTACTCTCTTGGTTTGCCTGATACAACTTAATAACTATCTCACAATCAGAAGCTGCGAATGGTTCAGAATGCGTGGGAATATTATTCGAGGAGAATATATTATCTTCAATGCTCTCTTCTTTATAAATTTTATTAACTCTGTCAAAAATTTCATCATTTATGCTATCGTTTCCAAGCTATTCTGTTATATTATTTTCATCGCAACAAATAAGTCCCTGTATGCTTGGATAATGTAACGTCCGGATAACCAAAGTTTGGACAATCGAGGTTCTACTGTATTTGAAGTACTACTGTATTTGAGAATGTAATCAACTCTACTAGAAGTGTAAGGTCTAATATAAAAGATGTGATAGAGAATTTTTCCGTATCTTCATTTTGAAAAATATTATAAATAAAATTAGAAGGCGTTCGAGTTTGGGCAAAATCGATGCGGCAGTTAACGCGTTAATAAAGTAATTAATTGCAATTTTTTAATTAAAAATCGAGAGAATCGTACAGTGATTGGCTTCTTCTGGAAGAGGCTCAAAGGTCGTTAACGTGGCTCGTATCTTTTTGCAGACACATAATGGCACGTAACTGTCAACGAGCGACGTTCTCTCTACGCCAACGCGAATCCGATAATATGCATGCATCGGAGGGACAACTTCGATATGATTTACGATCGGTTGTAAATCGGTGTCGTTCGAAAGATACTTTTAACGGACTCTAGCCCTCCTTCTCTCTTCATTTTTTCTCAAGTTTGTCCTTTACGATTTGCTTGTTAAATCAAAGCATGTTCCATGCTCTCTACGAAGAACCTTTCCTTTGGCAAGACAAAGAAAATATCAGGCAAGGAGAAGTAACGATCGATAAAAGTGCCCTGATCGAGTCTCCCGTTTATCTCGGCACGTTGATCAAAAGAAACATTGATTCGTGCAGGCTGCGTCTTCTTCCTTTCCATCCCTCTTCAGACATCATTCTCCAGGGGAGAGTTTTACCGACGCTGCTGCACGAAGGAGGGTTCAAGCAAAAAAAAGGGGAACGCGAGATCAAATCCCTTGCGACTTCGTAATCCGCCCCTGGCGCCGTCTTATTACTAAGGAACTACGAAGACGAAGGAGTCCAGCGACAAATGTTCCACGCCATCATATTACTTTTTCTCTCTTTCGCTGTGGGGTCCTCGTGGTAGTCCAATGTGGGGATCTTCTCTTACCTTATTGCTAACTTCAAGCAGATTTTATTACGAGGGGGTTGGGTCAGACGTATGCGACGTTAGGCCTGGCTTTTTTTGGCAATTTTCAAAATCAACAGAGAGTTTCTTATTTTTTGATAGAAAATCCGATCTGAAAATCCCCCATACGCTTTCCTATATTCTTTCGACATAGCTCTGGTGTAAAAAATAGTTCTAGTTTACAGGTAAAAAAGAAACTCGATTTCTTTTTAAAGTTCCCTAAAAAGAAACAACAGTTTCACATACTTCGCTTGGCTTCGAGCTTCCTGTCCACCACATATTTTTCTTTTTTCTTTTATCAGTTTAATTCACAGAAAGTTAGCCACGCGAGCAGGTATGAAATTTCCCAACATTTCCTTCTCGTTTCTTAGAATATATACGTACACTTTGTTCGATCCTCGACAACGTCGAAGTTGAAATGAAAAAGTAGCTGAGAGACGTCGAGACCGCAGCAGGACGGGTTTGAAAAGTGCAAAGTGCTGTGGGCAAACTCGAGGGAAATTCTAAACTCTGTTTAAGCTACGAATAAGCGCGCATGCATACGTAGAATACGTATTCGACCAAACACATACAACAAAGTGTCATTAGCCATGATTCTAGGAACGCTAAAAGACAGGGGACGATTTCAACGATTTATACGATCGTTCGGGACATCTGACGACCGAGAAAGTTACAATTAATTCCAAACGAAGGGTGGTTAGACCGAGGACGACGCTAATCTCGGAAATATGTCGCTTGAGAGCGCAAACGAGCGAGAAGTAGGACCGTAACTCAAGACTGGAGAGCACGTACGCCCGTTCGTACTGTACGCTGCTAAGGAAGCCATAATTTTATATGTACCTTTCGGAAAGACCGAACAACGACTTTTAAGGGCCACGGAAGAGAGCTTTCTCGGCTACGTTCTCGGCTACGTTCTCGGCTACGTTCTCGGTTAGCGTTTTGCGAGGTTTCTTTAAGAAACCAACTTTCCCTTGGCTTTCTTCCTTTAAATTCCACTGCTATGAAAATATACGGATACAAAACTACCGCTACCGCGGACGGTGAAAAATTGTCTGTAAGCTGGTTGTGGGCTGAATCACCCTGAGCTTTGCCATTATCATTTATTCTTTCCTAAATATAAAAATTGTCAAAGTTGGAGCTTAACACGAAAGAAGCTCTCAAGGTGTATGTACAGTAGCGGCCATATATCACATGTAATATAAGTACCATTTTTCTATTCAGCTTGTGTTTTGAAATACATAATACATGTACAATGCAATAAAATACATAATAATGAAATACATAAATTCATACTTTTTTTACATAAAATATATCATTTCTTTCTTTTTTCATATCGTATTATTGTTAATCTTATGTCCGCTACTGTATATACATATGTATCAGAGCTGAGCGTTATTCCTCTTCTTCTGACAATTATTTGACATTTTATTTAATTAAAGTAATTGAAATAAAAAATTCATTTGGAAATAATGTATTTGAAGTACACGCAAAATAAAAATAATTTTCTTATGTTATTCGTAAAATAAAAATAATAAAGTATTTGAAATAATTATTGGTTATCTTATTTCAAATAAAATGTGCCTAACCCTGATATGTAATATCTATGGTGAGAGCTAAAAGAGGAGAAAAGTTTCTAAACAATAACACTACGTTCCACTTCACCAAAAATATTAGTCAACTTTAAACCACTCATCTTTGTCCTTTCAAATTTTTTCCTAATTTCAAAAAAATACGACTTGTTACGTTTGCGTGAATCACCCTGTATATATAGGGTGGAACCATCTGCTTCGAAAAGAAAGGGGTCGTCGCACCCTTCTACTCCTCCTCCTCCTCCTTCTCCTCCTTCCTCTTCCCTTCCGAAGGGAAAACGAAAAGGTAAAGAGAAGGAGGATGAAATGGATTTTCCTGAAATTAGAAATCGGAAGGCTTTCTCAGTCACGCGTGCGAGCAGCACACTTTCACGAGCTTATTTCGAGACCGTCGATATCCGGTAAATTCGTGAAAAGGAAAAAGGGAGCGTTTTACCTTTCTACTATATACGTATACCTGCCTTCTATCTTTCTGTGTGGCTATCTCGATGTTTTGAACTGTCCGGGAGATTAGGAACGAGCGAACTGCAATTTTCCAGCGATCAAGGGGAAGACGGTACACGAGCGATTACACTGTAAATAATCGATAAACGGAGTTGCTCGATCCGGATAAAGAGTAAAGCAATCGGCCGATCTCTCGTAAGCTGCACGAGTTCGTAACATCCATGGTGCATCTTCGTACGTGTAGTTACACATATACAGGGTGTGCGAGAAGTCTGGCCTCGCGAGAAAAGTATAAGAGAAAAACATTAGCTATTTTATTATTTAATAATTTCTCAATTACAACGCATGTTCAAGTTGATCTCCATTTTTAATTAGTATACTATGGTTTTTATTATATAGGTACCTACCTATTCTATTGTTTATAACTATCGTATCCTGGTATAGGACAAAATGGGGTTAGACTTTTGGGACACTCTGTACATCACATAGATATTTACATGTACGGAAGTATATCCAAGTATTGGGTTCAAGCAAGTTGGTCAGACATGCCGACGCCAACGGATATAAAGAAAAGTCTACGAGAATTAAGGAGAGTGCCTTTCGTCTACACATACTTTACGATATATCCACAGATAATAGCGAGATACGAAAACCGAGGAATCTATATAAAAAAAAGAAAGTATCATATCGTAGAAAGACCGAACGGAGCGTAATCTTCAGAGCAAACAGGTTTTCCCGTTGCTTCCGGAGAGGATTCGAAACGGAAAGTTTTTATTAAATTCGAAGAGCTTGCAGGAGACAGTAATCGTGCTTTCCATAGTACCGGAAAGCTTAAAGAGATGGACGACGTAATGCTTTCGAGATAGTACGCTGTGCAATTTCGCGATGGCGTGTTCCTCCTCCAAAGGGAATAATTTCGTAGTTGACTTTCCGGAATAAATTTGAAATCCCGCGGGAAAGTTGACCGACGTAGGTGTACAAACCTCGCGGAAATCTCAAACCCGAATAATTGACGACTAACCTGCGTTGAGATAATTTCGCGTTTGTTCTCCACAAATGATGGACCGATGCATTCCGATTGATGATTTACCAAATGTATGGGGTTACCACTCGTACGTTTGTCGAGCGCGGTAAGGAAAGTCACGTGTTTGAGTTTAAAACGATTTTTTTCGGCAACCACGATATTGTTTTTTTCGATACAAATGTTTTTTGGACCGATTGTTTTTTTTTAACGATTGGTTCAACACGGTGTGAATATTGAGAACGTAATGAATATTTATTCTTGACTAGTTTTATGTATTTGTGGAGAGTAGGATTAACATTTATTATTTTGGAAATGTCAGATATTGTACAGTAAGACCGCCGTATCCGCGGATTCAATATCAGAGGTTTTATTTATCCGCGATTGACTACAGCTCGACAAATTATATTTATTTACCTATCTTAAAAATATTTGAAAAATCAAAACGTTTCGCAATTTTTTTGACAGATCAATGTTTTTAGTTAAGTATAGCATATGACAAAAACAATCAGCACAACTTCTATATACAATGTTTTTTCAAAAAGTACACTAAACCCTTAACTATCGAAAATATTAAATTTCAATAATATCAATTTCAGTATTTGAATTATTTTTAAAAAAGTGTAAGTTTTAGTTTGCGTTAAAATTTATGTGCAAAAGTGTTTTTGTTTTAATAGCTTATGTATAATTTTTCATGTTCAATAACATTGTCAGATTATAAATTAATAAAATAATGTTATTTTCAAATTAGTAATTTCATTACTTAAAATATTATATCAATCAAATGATGTTTACGCGTATGTAAAAGTTAGCTACTATCCGCGGATTTCGATATCCACGGAAAGTCTTATAACCAATCACCCGCGGATATGGGAGTCCTCCTGTATCATAAAATGCCAAATCGTGAATAATATAAAAACTTATTCAATGGTTAGCCAGAAAATACCATTTTTAATAGAGAGATATAATTAACACTGTAAAGTAAATAAAGATGGTAAAAAATATTAAGTAAATTAAAACTTAATAACGAAGTTAAGTACATACATTTCTTTACAAAATAAATACGATCGCAAAGTAAAAAAAACAAATATTATCCGTTGATGCTCACACGCAAATGTAATGGAAGTTCCGAAAGGCGAGACAGAAAGTGAACATTCGTAGACGTACCGAGAGAGTCCCTTTAAAAGGAACGTCAAAGGGAAAGCCTTACGAAGTGGAAAATGCTAATAACTCGATCGTACCCATATTCCACGAATATTTAGAAGGAACTTTAATAGAAAAAGACGGATTCGTTTTTCACGGAATTCGTACGCCTGGAATTGAAATAAATTCTTCGATACTAGAACTTTGGCTGTGGAATATTCTCTTCAAAGTAACACTCTTTGAAGAAACGTGCTCTTTCACCCTCTCTCTTGATATCCTTTATTTTGTCTCGAATTTCAAAGTATTCTTAGATCCTAGACAGAGCCTTTTACAAAAAATAACAAATAAAATAAAATAAAAAAATGCGAGGCTCGGGACAACTAATACTTCCGAGGCCCTTTAAAATTGAAATAAAATTTTCATATTATTCGTGTACTCGAACAGATCGAGTTATAAATTGAGGCCCCTAACACCGTGGGGTCCGGAACAGCTGTTCCCCATTCCCAACCTCGGATGGACTTTGATCCTAGGGACTTTACGATATAGAGGATCGTGTCACTCGTTGAAATATCGAAGTAATACCATGAAAAAGGAGTTCTTATCGGAGATATGGTCGCCGGTGTTGGTAATGATGCTACGAGATCGAAAGCTCGTGGAAAAAGAAAG
>JAIFRP010000021.1:10648137-10661099 GCA_032403825.1 Odynerus spinipes | reverse complement strand
TCTCTCTCTCTCTCTCTCTCTCTCTCTGTTTCTCCAAACTTGTTTTTTGAACATAATGTGCTTCTTTCCCATTTATACAAATTTACTTATTTCAATTCTCGAAATTAACTTAGACCTGGCTACCAACACCCTAATAAAATCAATGGACCGGAAAGGATTATATCTCTGTGTGTGTATTTGTACAAATGATTTCTCCTACCAGATAGCTTCCCAATCAAGGTCATGAGATCGCAAAGACAAATTTTTGTTGGTGCAACCAGTCCTACTACACCATCGCTATATTTTCCACTCGCGCTTCGTTGCGCTCGATCGTTGTCTCGCATCTTGAAAAATTACATTGGAAAGTTTCGCCGTTGCACTCGACGAGATCGATCGTGATTCTCCCGTGAAGCACGTACGCTGCTCGTAATTCTCTCCCCCCCTCTCTCTATTCTGTCTTTCTACTATCTTCAAGTGAAGATAATTTACACGAAATTACAGAGACCGAAATAAGTTTGCGATTAAAGTTTGAAAGGAGCCTGGGAACGTGAACAAATCGATAGTTACGCAAAAACGTTACACGATGGAAGGAAGAATAGTCTTCCTTGTCTCTTTTGCCCCGAATAGGTTTTCCTATCTTCTCTATTTGCACGGTTCGATAGCCGTCTAACTGGCTTAGATGGGAATCCGTTCGGTGCGGCACATTGAACTTGACCTACCTCTAATCAAGCTCTGAAACCGTACGAACGAGTTCGACGATACGTTCACATTGTTGGATGACGCGCACGTGACCTTTTCCATGACCTTCTCGCACTCTCCTTCTCTTTATTATCGCGTCATTAAAATTCAGTAGAAAATTTAGTACGGATATTTTCATTTGAACAATCTCGTTTGCATATTATCGGATATCGCGCGTATCTATTTTTAACCGACTTCGAAAAGGAGGAGGTTACTCAACTCGACAGTCGACTTTGTTGCTTTTTTTTTTATTTAATTTCACGTTACGTTATCGATAACGATGACCTAGGATTGTAATAATCCTAACCAGCCGGCAGACTTGCTACGATTCGGCATCGATTACATTTGATTTCCTCTCTACCCTCCATCGTCCCTGTCTACGACCCCCGACGGGCAAATGGAATATAAACTCGGGACTAGCTTCGATATTCTACGTGGAATAATTGATTGACGTCAGGGTGGACGGGCAAAGTGATTTTGCGGATAAATTTCTCGTTCTCCGGTTAATTCGAGTCAATGCCGAAGCCAGTAGAGATTGCACGCGTTAGAGTTCGTTCGATTGGCATATCAGATATTTCGACGGGAATATTTTCTCCTCAAGAGTAAACTTATTCGCGGGCTTATTGTACGCGTGGGAGTTCGGAGGATTGTTAAGGAACAAATTGGAAGTTTGAAGTCATCTGAAAGAAGAAGAAGAAAAAGGGAAAAAAGGCTGTTAAGGAGGAAGCTTGCGTTCGTCGCGTAACGAACGAGCTGAATCCGTAACGATACCTAGGAGAGAGAGAGAGACTTCCTGTAAAATAGAACGCGTACCTCTAGCTAGCTACATAACCGTAGGTACTCGTTGAACTTAGTTTCAACATTATCGACGCTCCTGGAAAGTTACGACGACGGAGTATCCGAGATCTCGTAAAAGAAAACCGACGCGATATACGGTTAGTAACGTTTCCTCCCACATGGGAGCCAAATAGGCTTTTGGAATGACAGCGTCCCACACCGGAAGCCGAAATACGTATTGAGAGAAAGTTCACGGCTCGTCGTGGGAAACCTTATAGACCATGTGTGCGTTCTTCGAATCGGTCACGTGACCGTTTCTTGCTTCGAATTAATCGAAGCAAGGGGATTGCTTCCAATTAGAAAATTTACCGGAAACAGTCATCGACTGACAATGTTAATATTATTGGTGGTAATTGATTATTAAAAACGTACCTGTATTTGTTTTGTTTTTAAACTGACTAATCAATGGGCGTTGCCGATGACCATCGCAGGATTTTTCACCCGCGCCGTTGAATATGTTGGCTGTACAAAAAAATATAATCGTCAAATTACTTTCTCTCGTAATGAATCAATAGAAAAAATAATAATATATGCTGTTATTTGTTCGATGTTTTCGAACGATAGAAATCGAGATCGCGTTTGCGTACTATACTTTTCTTCGTTGTTTTCGTTCTTACGCGTCTGGCGCCACGAACGTGTTCCAAGAGCAAAATGTATACGTGCGAGAGAGATAAAGATAGATAGATAGATAGATAGGTAGATAGAGAGAGGAGAGGGAAGAGACGGAATCGGAAAGGAAACGATATTATCGGTATTTCAATTTTCCATGATACCAACACGCGCGGACTGTGGTAATTTCCGTCGGGATTAATCAAGTACCTTGATACCTTGGCTGGTGCGTGTCGTTCCGCTACATCGACTTTTAATAACACAATTATAAGACCGGCTATCGGGAAACGATCGGGACCATCGAATCGGGCTGGCCGTTCACCGGTATAAACGGTAATCCACGAAATGAGATTCGATAACGTATTTTTCCAACTACCGACGTTGAGTGTATGTACAACGGTGGTCGTTATAATAATTGTGGTCATTTTTTAACCGTTTCGGAAAGTTCGAAAAAAATGTTACATCGTGAAACGGTTCGTATTGGCTTTAGTATGAATACTATGAAAGGAAGTAATCCATGTTTAGTTGAGATTAATCTTATTTTTTTTTCAAAATGGGATTTACATCACTTCGAAAAAAGGGCTCGTATAATTGTTGATTAAAAAAATACATGGTGAATTGTTCAATTCTGGCGAATTCTATTTATCGTTGGAAGTTGGAACGTAAACTTCTCTCTTCACTCGATCCTATCGTACTTCGTAGAAACTAAACCTAACTTCGTATCGACCTGGTTGCGTTGGAAACGACTAACTGGCGAGGTGCATCGATTATACTTTAACTCGATAAAATTTATAACGAAAGGATAATGATCGATATATACAGGGTGAACCGCGTATCGTGATCAGTAAAGATTACTCTATTTTAGCAGTCCGATCAAAGATGTTTTCATCAGCTTTTGTATGGTTTTAAGAGAGCTTTAATGTGATCATAAAAAAATTATATGTTCATTTGCAAAAAATTCAAGATAACCATGAAAAAACAAAAAGAATTGACAAATAATTTTTTATGATCACATTAAAGCTCTCTTAAAACCATACAAAAGCTGATGAAAACATTTTCGATCGGACTGCTAATAACAGAATAATCTTTACTGATTACGATACGTGGTTCACCCTGTATATGTACGTACGTAGGTATACCGGGTATTACAAAGTTTTAACTTACAGGATGTGAATGAATATAATATTTAGTCGAGGCAGCTCGAAAAATAGATTTTAATAAAATTATAAGTGGTATTTAGTTTTAGTAATGATAATGGCTCCTCGTCACTGTATATAGTATATATACATAAAGAATAATCGCAATATTATTTCATTGATGAATAAAAAGGCAAGGGAAAAGCTCGTCGATAGAATAAGTGAACGCACTCGAACGTCGAAGGATCGCTGACACGTAAATCAATTTTCTTACCGATGTGCCCGCGCGGCGATGCGTGGAACGAGCAAACAAAGGTGGAGGAGGTTCGCTTTCCACGCGCCACGTCACGTTCTCCCGGGACTAAGAAAAATAAATTTTTCCTTCGCTTCGGGGCTAAAGAACTCCCTTTAGTAGTACCGTGCACGAGGAACTAAACCCATTGGGTAGTTGGATCACAACCTACAGCGTTTGGCTACTTAACACATGACTGTTACGTCCTGTAACCCATCATACGTCATCAAGGTTACGAAGAATTCCGCTAGAGGTTCGTGTTTCTAATTCACAAATTTGTATGAGACACTAATTCGTCCACTCGGTACCGACGTTGCCATGTTTACTTAACAGAGAGTTTCGCGCCATAATTTGAAGTTTTATAAAAGTGAAGTTTGAGATTATGAGCAATCTGTTATCTCTTGTAGTATATTAGAAGACACAACCGAGACAAAACCTAAACAAACAATTCAAATAAAATGCCAGTGTTGTGTAATATCAGGAATTGAAAACAGTTATGATATCGGTTTCGGTTCTTGAAACAGTTACGAGAACCGAAAAAATGTTATAACTGTTATAGAAATATCGGTTCTGGCGGATATCGGTTTCGGTTTCGGTTCTTGAGAACCGATATTATATCGGTTCTATAACGGTTCTATAACTGTTATTTTTCGGTTCTGTTTCGGTTCTATTTCGGTTACTATACGATTAATTGCAATACTATGTAGAATGTAACCGTAACCGATATAGAACCGAAAAAGAACAGTTATAGAACCGTTATAGAACCGATATAATATCGGTTCTCAAGAACCGAAACCGAAACCGATATTCGCCAGAACCGATATTTCTATAACAGTTATAACATTTTATCGGTTCTCGTAACTGTTTCAGTAAGAACCGATACATAACAGTTTGAAACAGTTATTTTCGGAACAATTTCAATCCCTGTGTAATATTTGTGACAAAATATTTGCCAGACAATCGTCCCATAATAGACAGGTTAGGGAAGTTCATCAAGAAATCCCTAATCCCGTTTCTTATTCTAAAGATGCTGTTTGGGTTATGTCTGGGTTGGATTTCTGCCAATGTTTCTTTCGTCGACAGACATCCAACCCAGGCACAACCCACAGAGACCTTTTGTTTGATGAGACTATGGCTACAAAAATTACATAAATCTTTCAATAAATTCAATGATAGGGCTATTAAATAAACCAACAACTTTTAGAAATTCCCGCGAAACGTTTCTAATACATTTGGCAACGTCCGTACCGAGTGGGCGAATTAGCCTCTAGTCAAATTCTTGACAGTACTCATTCCATATGCTATAACAATATATGTATATAACTTTTGAGTATCCTGTCCTTGTAGCGTCTGGAATAGGGTCCGTTTGCATTAGCCTCACTGATGATTCCGCAGCCGAAACTTAACCACCTTTTTCTTTTATTTTCTTACATTAATAAAAAATATCTCCTTTTCATACCACCAATCCTAATTAATCCTCTATCAACCCAAAGGAGTCTTTTTTGAAGACAAATCCGTTACGCGTTCTGGAATCAACAAAATCCGGCACGTAGCAATGACGGTACGTGAAATAACCTAAAAATGTGATACGATTCCGACATTTTCCGCATGAATTTCAGCGGAAGATGGCGTCGATGATGGCTCTTCCCAGAAAAACAAAGGATTGCGAACTTGTTCACGGTCCGTAAGGTACGCGGAAAAAAGGGGAATTTTCGGGACGTAAAACCTTTCGAGTTTGTTTCTCCTCCTTTTTTGTTTGTAGAAAAGAGTGAAACGCAAAGTACCCACAAGGTATCTTCACCGGGCGAAAAAATGCACCTGCGAACGGGAATGAGAATGCAGGACGATTACCTGAGCGTGTAACAAGCAAGCAAGGAGAATAAGACACGTGTGTGTGTGTGTGTGTGTGCGCGTGTTTACACGTGCGCGCGCGAGCGCAAGAGCGAGCACGGTGAGTTTTATGGGAGGAACTATTTCCAGACTGGCCGGTTCAACGAAACCAATGTTTTAGCGGCAGAAAGTGTAAGAAAGAGGGGAGAGAGAGAGAGGGAGGGAGAGAGAGGAAGATAGACGGAAAATGAGCACCCGCAGCAGCAGTAGCAGCAGCACCGTACTTTCGTCGCGTTAACACACTCGGACTGGTCTCTTTTTAGCCGCGCGCCGGCACGCACGATCTATAAACTTAATAATTTCAAGGAAAGTCAACGATTCCTAATCCTGGAAGGTGAACAAACCCTACGCTCTTTCTTTCTCCCTTTCCCTTGATGCTTCGAAAATTTACCGGGCTCACTCCGGGACTGTTTTACGAGGACAATTACTGACGTTCTCTACTTTTCTTCTCTACTTTGACTATTTTTTACAATACAAGGAATAATACGTGAAACCGCTATGCTTGGGAAGAAGCTTAACCTTGAATAAGGGAAAAAGATCTTAGAACGATATGATATTACGACTTTTCGAAAATGCGATAAAGATTCTGGGGAAAGTAAATGTGTATGTTTATAAATTAACATTAACCATACCCACCCTTTATAGAAAGGTATGTGTTATATATTAAAGTTTGAGGTTAACAATTTGGGTTTTTTTGGAATACCTTGGAAACTGGAGGATGTAGGAGAATGATTTTTTAAGCGTGGGTTTTTTGAATAGGAAATACGATCGCGAAATAAATTTTCGAAAAACGCTATTTGTTTAAATAATACCTAAAAATATCTGCACAATGAATGCTGAATTTTAAATCCAACGTTAAAGCTTTAACATATTAACTATTACGTTATCCACGTGTAACTAATTTAATATTCGGATTTTTTTGCATACAATTTTACGATACCACGAGTGATCTCGTTCTTTCACTTTTCTCTTTTCTTTATGTTTTTAAAAAAATAAGAGAACGCCGAAGGAAACTCGAGAATCATTTCGTGCACGTACTTCCGCAACGTCGCCAAGCATGAAATGCTACCACATGGAATGTTTCTTGTTTCTCCATTTTCTTTCCAGTCCTCTCTCTACATGTTCGATCGATAAGGAGGCAAGCTGCTCGAAGAAAGGGACGAAAAGAAGAGAGAGCACGGCGAGATGTGGAGGACCGCGATTCCAGCGCAATGGAAGAAAGTAAAAAAAAAAAAAAATTAAAAGGTCGGAAGAATCCTGCCGGCGGCTGCTCGATGCTCGAAAACCACGTGTTTTCGTCCGTAACCCTTTTCAAACTGGCTACCGCAAAACCCGTTTCCTCGGTTGCGAGTGTAAACAATAACGAAAAAGAAGAATAACTTCCACGGCTGCTGGCGTTCATCGTCCTCCGAAAGATATCGAAAGAGCTCGAATGAATTTTGAAAGAAGGTTTCGATGTGATTTTAAGTGCGTGTACTGTAAGCGTCAATAATTACAATTGGTAGGGGGTGTGCTTTTTCAATTCGTTTTAATTCTTTTCTTAACCTCTTAGTCGTGAACGACAAGTATACTCGTTATGAATAAATAGCAACTTTTTGCGTAATACTTTGAATATTATCTTTTTTCCGAAAATGCGAAAGAAAAACACAATTATCGACTGGCACCGTACACGCGCGTATTTTCGTTTAGAGCCTGTGAATGAACTGGAGGATCAAGGAAAGCTTATTTAAAGCCCGCTTCGTTTATTTATTCCGGCCGTCCGACGTTTCGAGATGCTCTTAAATCATATTGCTTTTCCTCGAGCGCGACGAGGGGGGAAGAAAACGATCGAATGAGAAAAGACGAAAGTTTTCGTACGATACGGAGGGGTTCCTTAGCGATGAGTCATCCTGGGAAAGAAAGGCAGAGACAGAGATGGAGATAGAGATATCGAACCTAGCTTCCATCCCGATTTCGTTTGATTCACCGAACTCGATCCGACACACGCACTACCTCCGTTTCTTCTAGAGACACAGACACACGTACGTATACACTTATAAGAGCACACGCACAAAGTCAAAGTGCGAATGGATTACGTTACCATCTCTCGATGTCTCATTTCGTCTCGATGAACGGAAACGAGGCGAATGGAATACGTGACACGTACGGTCGAGCTGTAATTTTAGCTCCATTCATCCCCTCAAAGAAAATTAGGGATGTTTACGAGACGAGCAGATCGGTGATAAGCAGGCGTTGGCACGTTCCTATTTCTGGAGACACTTTCTACCTTAATACTCCTCGATAGCACCTAAGTCATTGTTGCATGGTGTTGATACCAGAGCTGAGCGTTATCCAAAGAAATTATTTGAAAAATAATCGTTCAGATAATAAATTATTTTATTTGGCTAGATGTTATTTGAAATAATCATGTGTTTGTTTATTTGAGCAGTAAAATTATTTTTCATTTTATTTTTTATTCGATCAAATATTTATTCAAATAACTTTTCAAATATTCTCTATTCCTATCGCGTCAACATCGTCGAGTGCGTCTGAAGTACAGATTTCTGTATAAAGTCTCACGCATTCAATTCAGAAGACATAATATTGCAGAGTAACTGTATTATTTGTTATTATTTTCTTATATTATTCGTAACATAAAAATAATAAAGTATTCGATATAATTGAGTATCTCAAATCATTATTTATTATCTTATTTCAAATAAAATGTGCCCAACCCTGATTGATACTATCACAACGAGTTAGAAGGTACAAAGCAAAAAAAAAGAGAAACAAGTCTAAAACACCTAAAACAATAAAATTAAGTAGCCAATCTCATTGTTTCGGATACCTTCTACAACGCAAGAAAAAGTGTATTTATTTTCGGAACAACTCGCAAAAAGAACTAAAATCGTACGAAATAAATTGCATCCGTAAACCATCTACGAAGACGATAGGTATCGTTCCTATCACTTGGACAATCCCAAAGGGCCAACCGAAAATTTCTCTTCGGGAATACGATAAAACTTTCATGCTTGTGCACTTTATAGCCCTCGCGTCACTTGGACCACGAAGGACGGGGAAGTACGAGAAGCGACGTTCCTTAGGCTGGGTGATTCACGGTCTACTAAAGGAGGGGTTGCGACTGTCTCTCTTCAGTTTACACCCCTCCTTATTCTCCACGTAGATACGATTTGGCCTGGTAAACAAAGAGATGGAAAGAGAAAGAGAGAAAGAAGGAGAAGCTTGGAATATTCTCGCCAGCTTTACAAAACGCGAAAGATGCTTGCTTCCTCGGCCTGTCGGTTCCACCCCTTCGACAAACAGAAAAAAGACAACACCCTCTACCCACGATTTTTCACGCACCCCGATACCACCAACCGCAGGCAGGGAGCACGTTCCGCAAACTAATGGCGATTGATATTACGCGTTATGAATAGGAATCGAAGTGGTGCGTACGAAGAAGAAAGAAAAAAAAAAAAAGCAGATTCGCTCGATGATAGGTCAATGCTCGATTTCACGCACGCGGCCGTTTTACATATTCGATCCTTTCCACTCGGGTGAAAGTCGTTTCCCCGATTTTTTCACTTCGTCAACGTGTTTATCGACTCTCTTGTTCCGTACCGTCTCTATCTTTTGGGTCATCGAAGTGGACCACGCAAGTGTCCTGCCGATTATTTTGCAACGCGTTATTAGTTTTACTGGCTATCTTGGTCAATTGCGTTAAATCCAATGAGGGGGAAGCGTCGACAAGAGGGATGACGACGTGAACGTGATTAGATTACATCTAGGATGGGACGTTTCATGGGCCTGACGAATCATCCATTACCGCTGTAACGTTGTTACGTGTGTAGGATGACGATGATGAGAGAGAACGTTGCGAAAGAAGAAAGCGAAAAGCTAACAAGAGTTAGGGGGTTAAATTCTGGGAATCGATAAATCGAACACTTTGCTTTTATCGTTAGTTCGTATTATCGAGGGAAACGTATTACCCAAGAGCAACCATCAAAGAATCATACGTAATATTCTTCGAATAGACATAAACGTGGAAAGATAGAGCGCACTCGAAATAAAACTGAACCTACGTGTCGTCGTTGGCGAAGTTTTATCGAACCGATCGATCTCTCACTATTTCGACGATGGAAGAAGAACGGCGGCGCGATCGGCCGGCGTCGTTTCTATACATGCAGCTCGAACACAGCTGGTGTCTCGTGCATCGAAGCGTATCCGGAAGCGGAACGAGATCTCTCTCTCTCTCTCTCTCTTTCTCTCTCTCTCTCTCTCGCTCTCTTTATCTCTCGGTAGTCTGTGCGCCTCGTAAATTCAGCACGAGGCTTCTCTGCAGGAATAAAGCTGGCCGTTAGGCGAGACAGTAGAGGCGTGCGCTCGCGCGCGCGCACGTTTATGGGAACGCGGAGAAGCGTACGTTTCGAGGGACGCAGGGTTATTGGTCGAAGTTAACGGAGCTGCTGGAGCTTTACGATGACATTGTTAACGCCGCACCTGCGCTCGGCTAACAGCGAAAAAGTCTTACAGTAAATTCTACCCTGTCGAATGGATCCCGTGTCTGGGCTCGTCACTTCTTGTCTACCTCCCTTAGTTTTATCTGGATGGGGAACTACAAAAAAGTCGATCGACGTTCGGATAAACTGGATAATTATCTATGTTATTTCCACTTGTTTTAGATAGTGGAACATTTGGGTGACCCGAACGATGATCAGCCAAGATGAAGTTGGAGTCAAGATCGATGATTTAAAACTGGACAATGGTTTGACCTTTTTAGGCACAACCGCAGGGAGTACCTTATGATCTCGATAGAGCCAAAAGTGTAACAAACGATTATTTCCAAAACTATTCGAGATATCCAAAAACCCCTTTGGGTCTTTACGTTTCATAACAAGACCGAAATGTGTGTATGTGTGTACGTGTGTATGTGTGTATCCACTCCAGCGTCTAAATGGCTGCACGAATCGAGTTGAAACTTGTATAAAAAATCCGGCCGTACCCAAAGAGGATCCACGAACAATTTCGGTTCGATCCGACTTTCAATTACAAAATGGCGGGTATTTCAAAAATTTAAAAATTCATAAAAAATCCATTATAAGACGGACAGAATTGAAATTTGGTAAAAGTATGTTAAATAATAACAGCGGAAACAATAAAAATGGCAAACGAATAAATATGTTTATCCGCGAATCGAGTTGAAATTTATATCGAAAATTCGGTTGTACCCAACAAGAATATAATAAAAAAAGGTTGTGCTCCTTTTTTAGGTCGTGCCTAAAAAAAACAAATTTTGTCAAAATATGTTAAATGCCAAAGCTTTTTGTATAATAATAATCAGCGAAGCTTTTTCGAAAATAAGCGAAGCTTTTTCGCCGGGGGTCCAGAGGGCGCAGCCCCCGGACGGCCTAAAAGGCTGTTTTTTTTTTTTACTATCACAGCTATCCGTAACCGATGAAAAAAGAACTTGATACAGACTGGATGTTGAACCGGATAGGAATTAATTGTCGGGCAATGTTCGACGAAGTTGGATATCTACTTGGGAAAGAGCTAATACTCAAACACTAAAATCGAACAAGTGCCGAGTAGACGTTTTGCACGCTAATTAAGCGAAGCCAGGCCAGCGTTATCTACGTTCCGGGTTCCCCACGGAGATCTCTGTACACAGCTTGCACACGTACGATTGGCTGTGCGAATGGACAGGAAATCTAACAGGCTTTAGATACAGGCTAGCCTCGTGAATTCTCTCCGTTTAATCGTCGGAATTATCGCGTTATTGGGTGGCATTAAGATCGTCTGGGCAGCGTGTTGAAGTTAGCCCGGTGAATTCTCCAAAGGAAGACTTTCCACTTGCCTTAAATGACACGTTCGGTACACTTGATTGCTTTCAAGGAATGTCGGGAAATTACAAGAAATATTATACAGGATGCCCCGAAAGTGTGCCTTCACGGGACCAGTGCACTCGCAAAGATTATAAATACTGTAGAGAGAAAATAAATCAAACTCAAATCAGGAAAAGCGGATATATTAAAGATGTGTGTTCTCGGCGGTGGTCGTAAACAGAATGTATCCTACGTCTTTCACAATTTGTTAAACATCAAAAGTCGCTATGCATATACATACACACATACTATTACCATTTTGTCCTAGAAAGAATCTTAATATTAAACATGATCGCTATTGCATGGAAATGTATTGATCTGTATTCTAACCGTTGTGACGTTAGGTGTTATTACCAAAAACATGGCAATTGTCGCTTACAATACGATACACAGTATAACAAAAATTATGTTGTAATTATAATTTAGAAGAAAATTAATGACAATGTAAGCATGTATCGTAACTCTTTAAATAAATATCTACACTTTCGAACCAAATATTTTCATCTTTTAACACTTCTCCCATCCTAAAAACTAAGCGAAATATTCATGATGCTCAAATTAAGTATGACGCTCTGTATAGCTGACGCTTTATACCTATTAATAAGTTTTGAAACAATGACAACGATTCTTATCAACGAGCACCAATCGTCTCTCCGATATACCACCGACGGATTTATCGGTTACAATAGAATCAGGAGCATTCAAGCGATGCGGAGAATCCATCGAACGCACCAATACGAAGCCGTAGCGCGACACGATGATCACGGCGTTCCTGGTTAATCGTCAGGAATATAGGATCGCATTAGAACCGTCCCGATGCATTACGGCCACACACCGAGAGTAGATTGCTCGGGTTAGGGTTAGGGCAAACGCTCGAGGGCTTTCGAATGTTGCTTTGCTTGCCTCTCTCTCTCTCTCTCTCTCTCTCTCGTTCTCTGTGCCCTCCTTCAACGAGCTTTCCATCTCTCTTCTTCTTCCTGAATTTCGCTGACACGTTTTCACGCTTCGAATACCGGGGATGAATATCGTTAAGGTCGACCGTCTCGAACGGACGAATTTGCGGGCAGGCCTTCCAGTTAAAACAGTGCCCTTGGTGGCATAGCTAGCTAGCTAGCTAGCTAGATAGCTAGCTAGGTGGTGGTGCTCTTTAGAACCCGGGGGTAGAAAGCAGACGCGCACGAGGTAGGAAAATCTCGTCGAGTTGGTGCCCGTGTGCGGTACCGAGAGACACGCTAATGAATATAAACGCGTTCGCGTACATCTTCATGGTAATCCAGTACCAAGATTAAGGCACGCTACTACTCTCGAGGCAATTTAATCTCATCGGCTGACCAAACGCTCCGGGAAAGCTGTACTTCCTCATTTCGTTTACCCCGAAATAATTCGATCGTTGTTGCTTGGTGCTGTTCCTAGGTACCGGAAAGAAATGTCAGATATTTCTTTTTGTTCTAATCTAAAAACGAAGTTTGGAGTGTTTCGTTCTCTTGTCTCTTTATTCGCGCTAAATTGTAGAGTCACAGTGAAGAAGAAAGCTCTGTACACTGGCGCAACGAGTCGAGTGTTAATTTGAAACTTTCACTCTCTCCGCTTCTCTCTCTCTCTCTCTCTCTCTCTCTCTCT
>JAIFRP010000021.1:10607226-10621308 GCA_032403825.1 Odynerus spinipes | reverse complement strand
CTCTCTACTCTACTCTACTCTCTCTCCCCCCTCTTTTCTTCTTCTATGCAGATACAGAGATTTAATAATTATTTTTTACATTTATATTTTATACGGCATATCTATACCTTAAGGGAGGAACCTGGTTTACCGTGCCCTAAAGTAGTTAAAATTTGCGAATTTTTGTTCTCCGAAAAGGCAAAGTAAATTTTCTTGAAACTTTAAGGGATACTTATTACGCATTTGAGCAATGTAAAATAATTTTTTTATTAAGAAATAATAATTGTAACCTGAGGTTATTTTACAATAATGTCAGTGCCTCGCTATGGGAGTTATAAATTGGCGGGAAATCTGCAGCTTTTAGTTTTTGAGTAAAATAAAAAATGAATACATATTTTCAATTTGTATAATATTTTGTAGTCGATGAACTAAAAAAAAACGAAAAAGCTATAAAAATGTAAAAGTTATGAGACTTTAAAGAGAAAGTTACGATTTTGCCGTGAAACCTTCCATTTCGTGGCTTTCAAAGCTATAACTACAAAAATACTGCGAATTTCGCTATATAACTTTACGAGTATATTCTCTGATAGTACTTCCATTGATTAAAACAAAAACAAAACAATCGAAAATTTCAATCTTCTAAACCAGGTTCCCCCCTTAAATTGAAAAAATACAATTTCATTAAAAGTAGAATTACATTAATTAAATAAAAATTAAGGCTATGAATAAAAATGAAAGATCAATTCCGATCCATCATCGTGAACAGGCGTTTGCTCATTTCAGAGACTAGGATGAAGATCGTGTGTTTCAGCTTTAATATAATCGAAGGGGTTCGATACTTGAAATTAAGTCGATATACATACCACCTATACCTATGCACTATCTCCCTCCCCCTCTCATTCTCTCTCACTTCAGCTTATCATTCTCCGGCCGTTTGACAAGCGCACGAACGAGTGAGCGAGCGAGCGACGACCCGATGACGAGGAAGGACCAAACCTGTTATTACGCGCGCGCCAACAAACTCGCTCTTGGCTCGGCCTAACCACCGTTGTATCGATAATTAGTTGCTCTCCGATACCGGTACGACTGATCGACGCAGCCGTTTAGATATATAGGGTGAACAGTATCACGTGACTACCTTTAGCCATTTGGAAATTAAACGAATTTAGAGTTACAATTTACTATCTTAAGCTTTCTAATTTCTCTTTATAATTTTAGAACGCTTAATTTGTTAACAAACAAAAAAGAGATTTAAATAAAACAGTTACATGTTTACCTGGCTATTCAATTAGGGGCTCTGACCTCTTTCCCCTTAGATTGTCAAATAAAACTAATTATTCTAATATATCTTTTTGGTGTGCCGCAGAATTTTAATCATCAATCTATGTATGTCATGAAATGAAAATGGTTGACAATCGCTGGTCTGATTGACCACACAATTCACCCTGTATAAAACTAAAATTTCATCCAGACTCCAACTTCGAACGCGACCAACGGTTGTCCTCGATGAGTAGAGAAATCGATTTTTCATTCCACGATAACCGATGCCCGGAAGATCGAATTGCAATAGTAAAACGTACAATTGGAAAATAAAGTAATAACCGAGGATGGAGGAAGGACGACGACGACGACGATCACGTTTAATCCCCCCCCTCACCTTTACGATAGTTCGTAGTTTTATTTGAAATTCCGATTACGCAAGATCGTGTTTTCTCGCTTGGTCTTCCAACGGAGCTTCGATTTCATCGTCAGGTGGTTCTCCTTAAAGGAATGCGAACAAGCTGGCTTGCGAGGCTAAGCCGTGCCACGATGATGATAGTCTCCCTTCAGCGAAGTGGAATGAGTGAAGCAGGATAGAAAGAGAAAGGGAGAGAGAGGGAGAGAGAGAGAGAGAGAGCGGGAAATTCGAGTCGAGCTATCGAAGTCCAACTAAGCGTGATGGAGACGCCTAATGACCCTGCTTGAATTACGCGCCAGGGGTTGAAACGAAGGAAGGAAGGAAGGACTGGGAGAGGAAGGGGGAGGTGGGACACCGTTCTCACGCGCGGACCGTAAGATTCCCTTAAGAACCCCGAGAATCCAGAGAGCGAAGAAAAATTAATGGCTGAAACTCGAGGACTCGGAATATGGCCGATGAGAAAACAATATGGCGGATAAACACAAGGCGAATAAACGTTAAGTAAAATGGCCAGGACGTCGAACCAACCGACGGGAGACAGAGATACTAAAGATGATGAAAGAAGATTGTGAAATGTGATTCGAATGAAAAGAGACTAGAAAGAGAATAGGGAGGATAGAGATAGAGAATGGGGAACAAAAAAAGGTACGCGGCTTATTGAAAACTAGACGATGGAGAGATGCCGCACTTACACAGGCCATTGTACGAAAGGAACGTAAGTACATACCTACCTACTTGTATGACTAGCGTAGTATACTACTACTTGTATGTATACCTACGTACATACAAAACGGCGTAGCATCTTTTGTGCGAAATAATGAGAAGAATTCAATTAAACTACGTCTGGTATCCACGGTACTTCCTTCCTGATTGCAAAGTCATACGTAGGTACGTTCGGAAGTAGCGTGCTGTGTGTACCTACGTATAATAGAAGAACACTAGAAACTTACTCTTTATAGTACTGGCGGATACCGAACATTAGATATCTGAATTTATTCGTCATAAAGATGGGGCTCAAGCACTCGTGCTATTCGCTGGTAAATGTCAAAGGAAAGGAGAAAGAAGAAGAAATTACGGAACCCTCCATTCTGTTACGTTGAACAAGAAGAAATTTAACAGGCAATTTCTTGTACCTATACCTCGTTATAGAAGTATATATTTGCGATGGCTAGGTTCGCCATGTGGAAACGAGATAAAATCACTCGGATGACTCACCGGTATACGTATATCAGCGGAATAAATGATCGTTATTACGACAAAGAGGGGGAGCACTTTCCGTCTCACGAAAATAGTATAATTATGGAATAAAGGAGAGGGAAAACGTTGAAAGCGTATGATGACTCTTCCATCGTCATCTCGCAAGAGAGCCTCAGATAAAATGGAGAAAATTCAGCGGAAAATGCGGCTAGTGGCGAAATTTGCCGGCTTTTTGTTACGCGTACAAAAGCAAAAGTGATTAGCATCTAACGAATATGTACCTACGAGGTAGGAGTTGAAAGTAGCGTGATATAATAACGAGCGAAAGAAGAAAGAGGAATTTTTCTTTCGCACAGAGAGAAATACGCTAGCTTGAAGAGACGCTCTCTTTTTTTTGTATTAACTTTTCAGCACCTCTCAAAACACTTGTGCGCGCGGGCGGAGAAGCTAAGCAGAATTAAACGGTTTACTGCTACGAGCCAAGTCGTAAACTAGAGAATCTACGAGCAAAGGGAGCGAAGCCACCTTTCGGCTATTCGAGGTTCCACTCGACGAGAGAAATTATTGCTCCGACGTGCAATAGCTTCCGGACAATGGACCAAAAAGTTCGAACCACCTGTGCTGCTCCCGATAGGAGGACCCTCTAACGTTGATGCTTAAAGAGGAAGGGCGAATAGGACAGTGAACGGGAGAATTCCTGCATGTTTTTGGTCAGAGTGCGTGCGATCACGTGTGCCAATAGAATTCGATGACAGGAATTTAATTATGGTCGCTTAAGAATTGAACGACCTCAAGAATATGGAGGTCTCGTGAACAAATCTATCTATAACGAGTGTAAAAAGTGTTTGCACATATTTTATTAGGTCGAGTCACATGAAATATCGGATTCTAAGATTTCTAATCTTTGATTTGGGATTGTTTGATATTTTTGAAAGGGTTATTATATTTTGCATTTAGGAAAGGTGTTTTTTAATGAATTTTTAATTTTCGTTTTTTCTAAATGAGAGAGAGAGAAAGAAAGTTGAATTTTCCAAACACAAACGACGAATTCGAAATGTAATTCAAAACGGCCGTGCGTCCCCGGTCGAAACGCTTTTCAACTGACTTCCTCTTTCGCATGGAACCGATCCATAAATAACGTTTGTCCAGCTGCGCGAATAAACAGAGAATGGCCGTAGGAGAAGTCAATTAATTACGACGAAACCGCCCCACCCGCCAACTCTTTTTCATTGAACTAATACAGGAAACCAAGAGAGACAGAGGGAGAGATACCGACACCCCATTTCCCATTTTTTAGTCGATTCTGTGTTTATACGAGAAAGGCCAAAGGGAGATCGACTCGGACCTGTCCTTTGCAGAGAAATCGAGATTCCTCATTTTCTTTCTTTTTTCCTTTATCCTTTTATTTTGCCCTTAACTTTCGTAGAAACGTACGAGTGGATCGAATTTGCTCTCCTTTTGGTTCATACGAGTTCTGGACTTTTGTATAAAATAGAACTCAACGTGTTAAAATGTTCAAAAGAATCCTACGATCTGATACTCACTCTATAGCATCCCTTCTTAATGCAAAATTCCGAAAATTGCAATCCCAATTTCCACAAAATCCGAAAGGTTCAAGTTAAGTAAACGGAACCATATTTTAACCTAACCAAAGTTTCTAAAGTCTTCTAAGTTTCTACAATCCTGAATTTCCCACCGTTGTTCCATTCCTAGGAGCCAACTCTGGAAAATCTCCCACTCTATCTCCGTCTCCCTCTCTTGCGAGAAACGCAAAAAGCTTCCTACTCGAGCCGGCACTTAATCACGGATTTTATCACGAACGGCCACGCGTCTCGATATGAGAACGCCGAAACGACGAAAAATGTCCCGGTGAATTCCTTTGTGGCGCATTTTTATCAAAGGAATCTTAATGGTTACGCGAAACGAGCTCGTATATAAGCGAGTTACGCGACGTTTTAAACCATGCTCTGCCCTCTCTTTCTCGCTCTATCTCTTTCTCTCTTTTTCATTCATTTGGGGCACGTACGCGTGTTTCGAAGCAAGAAAGAGATAGAGATGGAGAGAAAGAAAGAGAAAGATATATTTTTACGTTTTCTTTGATACATTTAACAGTTTTTTTTTCAGTTTTCTGTTTGCCGGAAGGTTTAACTACAGTAATTTCCTCATTTTTTTATCTTTTTTAATTTATTAGCATGTGCTTATCACTCCACACATACCTTTTGTATATGTATATTCACAGAGATACATATTGTTGATTATTCAACAATTTTTACGAGCCTTTTTCCGACGGATTCATTGGGGGAAAAAAGGAAGCGGACGGAAGAGAGAAACGAAAAGCGGAAAAGGAAATAACGAATATAAAAAAAGAAAAGAGAGGAAGAATAGAACTGGTAGTAATCCGTGTATACATTCGCCGTAAAACAAGAAGTGGGGGGGGCTGCGAGAGGGGATGGTGGATGCGTTTCGTTGTTCCTACAAAAATATCACAGTTAAATTTATTGGAAAAGCTTTTACTCGCTCTTTCTCTCTTTCTTGTATGGGAAATTCGGCACGCGGGGCGTACGAGCTATCGACGGACGGCGAATCGAAAATGACACTCAACGCATCCGGCAGGTTTCTCTCTCACTCTTTCCCGCACTCTCTCTCTCTCTCTCTCTCTCTCTCTCTCTACTCTCATGACTAAATTTATTTGATGCTTTAATCCTCGTGCTCTGGACCGTTTCATTCCATATCGCGCGTACTTCGCCGCTTCGAGTGCCGCGTGTGCACCGTGCGAATAGACAAGAATTAGGAGGATTTTTCTAACGCGTTTTCTTCTGTTCTTTTTTTCGAAATACGTGCTTCCCCATGTACATATACACTGGCAGCATGCATTGAATGACATTTTTTTCATGCTTCGAGAGAGATAGGAGCACTTGAACGGTTAATTTCAAGAGAATGGGATATACAAATTACCTTGAATCGTAGTCACTGTACGAGTCTTAAAACACTCTACTAAATAGTACAGTAGGACCTCGATTATTGGAACACCGATTATCCGAACTCTCTATTATCCGAATGTTCTATTATCATTAGAATATTCTATTATCCGTACAGTACATATCGTACTCCACCATATTTCTCTATGTTATTTACATTCGAAGCGTTAAAAAAACTATAATAATGTCGTCAAAACGGAAACGAGTAATGTCATCGGTTGAAAATGTGAAATTATTAAGAATCTCTTATTCTGAATCATTCCGAAGCATTCGTAGCGTTCGAAAAAGGGATTATATGGTTTGAAACACAAAAAGAATTATTTGTACTAAAAAATCTATGCAATTTAGCGGCTAAAAAAGTATAGGATCTGTAATATTTTATGTTTCATTGTTTATTCATCATTTGGTCTAAAATATATGAAATATAGTATACAGAAATAGCTGTCGTTCTATTATCCGACAATTCTATTACACGAAGACATTTGGCTCCCTATTAGTTCCGATAATCGAGGTTTTACTGTATGCGCATAAAAAAAGCTTTAGTAGTCGATACCATTTCAATATTCTTCAGTAGCAAGCCTAACATGCAGCTTATAATATTCCATCGGGAAAAAAGGGAAATCATATTGGGAAATCAGTTCCGTACTCGGTGTAATTACAACTACTGTGACGGACATTGTTCGAAGATTCAATAATGATGATCGCGTCGAATTCACCCCAGGGATCGGCCGACCACCTCCTTATTTTAAATACGAAAAATACATACAGACAGATATACGAGTACGAACATTATTTTGAGCGTTCTTTCGGATGTAATGGAAGAACGATACAATGCCATTCTCCTACGATAATTCAAGCGGTGAGGTAAACACGCAGAGAACCGTCTCTCTTGCTTTCTATCTGCCGTATTACGTAGAGAATGGGGGAGAAGTACACGGAACATTTTTCATGCTTTTCGTTTGATGCGCCAAGCGCGTTATTCCATGCTTCTACCTGGAAGCTGTCGGCGTTTATACGCAACAAGATCCTGCTGCTATAAATTTCATCCTGTAGATACATACAAGCCGTGTGAATAACGAAAGAAGAGCAATGGCTCTCTCTCTCTCTCTCTCTCTCTCATACACTTTTTTCGTTTCTCTCTTTCTCTCCCTCCGTTTCTCTCGTTCTACTGTGGAAAGGGAAAAGTGTTCCGATCGATTGGAGAGAATTTTAATTTTTCGGACACGCGAAAACGGCCTATCTTTCTCGAGAGACCAAACGTTCGGTCGTATCACCAAAGGTACAAGTGAAAGTTGATTAAATGAATTGAACGAGTTACTTCATACTCCCCCGACTATTTTTTTTTTCATTTTTGTTTTGTTCTCTAGCAAGAGGAGGTACAGACTGGGAGGTCCTCTAAGGATGTCTCAAATACTTATCTCGCGTATCTTTTATGATAGAGACAAATGTTAGAGAAAAAGAATATTTGGTTCGAAAGGAAAAATGTAATAATGGACAAAAAAATTTCTTGAAGTCTCTTCTTTCGAAATTTTTTTTTAAAGAAAATTCCTCCTCTCTAGTTAATAAGCAATTCTCACCGAGCGCATTTTACTATACGGTAGAAACATCTGGCCATTATCAAGTTACCTGCTGAATTTTTTCTCGCTTAGTGGTTAAGAGCGAGTGAGAACAATGGAGAGAGAGAGAGAGAGAGAGAAAGAGAGAACTTCTCTTACCGGTGGATGATACATGACTATTATTACGCGGTCGCAACTTTCGAGGAACGGCGAAATTTAAACAGTACTCGTTCACGGGGTCTACCTTTAAAAAGAAAACTTTTCTCCTTCGACGTAAAGTGGTGAAAAATGCCGTGCACGAGATAAATGGAAAATGTCGAACGTCTCGCAAAAAAAAAAAAGGCAAAAGCGTCCGCCGCGAACGATTTCAACGAGCTTTTACGAACAATTTGCGGATTAATTCGAATCTGACTCAACACTTTTGTCATCTGGTTTTCCCGGGCAATTTTCCTTTTTTTCCAACTCTTCCAAAAAAAGAAGAAAAACGTGGCAATGCGCCAGAGACAGCGAAGTAATACGATTTTTCCGTTCCGTTCCGTTCGACGCCCGGCGAAAAATTTGCGTTATCGAATGCAGAGAGACGCATCTCGGCGTAATTTCGCGAGGTAGCACGCGCGCTCGAACACGGAAACGCGAAATTTGCAATTTTATGGAGCGAGTATATCTCCCTCAATCATATTTCCCATCGAGCGCGCGAAATCATTTTCCCACGGTTGTAGACGATCACTTCCAGACGGTGTATCGTGCGGCACCGTGAACGAAAGGAACCAACATTTTTCTTAGAACGCGTCGAATACCTTCAGAGGTCCTTCCCGTTTTCTTTTCTCTCTCTCTCTCTCTCTCTCTCTCTCTCTTATGTATAGAGAAAGGCAGAGATGGCAGGAAGAAATGGAAAAACGTGATCTGCCTGAAGAGCGAGAAAGATCTGAAAGATTCGCTTTATTCTTGGAACGATAACACCCATTCAAGAATATTCCGTGAAAATTGCGAATTGAACGTTCCAAGAGTATGCATAATAAAACATTCAGATTATGGCGACCTTTAAATGGCACTTTTCCTATCTACACCTTTCTCCTTCTCGCTATTACAAAATTAATCCAATGCGTATCTTGATTTAATGATATATGTATTTAACACGCTAACTGTCACGTTGGTCACGTGTGATCGAAGATTGTTTTCTCGATGGTCATTGGTTACCAGAACGCCTCAAATGTTTAGAATAATAAAATAAAATGTGTATCATCGATTAAAAAATGTTCACTCTTTCTTTTTAAGCGAAGACACAATGGTTGGGATTAATTTCTGATAAAAGTAGCAAATAAATCTTACCGGTGGTGAATTCGTTTCTCTCGAGGCGCTTGTTCTACCTTCTTCTCAGTTCTTTTGATATCTGTAACAAGAAAACAATAGTTAACATTAATAATTATACCAAATTATCAAAGGGGAAAATGTTTTGAAAAATATTTAATTCATACACCTAGCGTCTTTAACTCGGTGAGTCATCGAGTATGTTATAATAACAAATGGATTTCCTACACGTTGAACGCGCTGGAAATGCTCGTCAAGGGGTGTACAGTGCTCGGTGCATGAATTGAAAGCCGACGATCGGAAAGGCACTTTGAGTAATTGGATACCGGTAAATCTCATTAGGTAAGCTTTTCGATGTGTATGCCAGTGATCGGTCAGCTAACACGCTTTTGCGTTTACGTACAAGCACGAGCGTCGAAAGATTACCGGCAACGACGTTGTACGAAAAATTCGCTCCAAGCTATCGGGAAATTAAACGTCGAAAATATTCTCGTCAACTTGTTCAGCATCGAAGAGATAACTTTTTATGAGATTAGAAACTTGGTGGGTTTCGACTTCTTGGTTCACCACTAAATCGCTCTCTCTCTCTCTCTCCCTTGCTCCAACTATCAATTAAAACTCGAAGAACCTTCCGAAGTTGAAGTATCTATCACAGGAGCCGATTATTTGCTCTTCGAATTTCCCCGAGCGGATTAAATTCACGGGCCGATCTTAAGTGGCGATTAATTTTCAAGAAGAGAGAAAAACAAGAGAAAGAGAGAGGGAGGGGGGAGAGTTTCACGTTGAAGTTAGTGAAACGAAAAGAAAACATTCTTTAATGAATGTTTCTTAACACTAGATATACCTACCGGTCAAAATGCCTGATTTAAACGTTTTCTCATAAAATTGTTACTTTCAATTAAAAGCTCTAATTTCAATCATTTTGACCGGTTGGTAGAGATAGGTATATATCAATTCTTGATATATCTAGTTTTAAGCGGATGCTTTAACTGAACTTCTGAAGTAAATAATAGCTATAATGATTCGTTTGCTAGCAATCCGTATTTCCAGTAAATATGTATGTATATATGTATGTACGTATGCATGTATTATATATAGCGTGTATCCGTACCTCTATCATTCGCGTGTAACTCTCTCCATAGCGCGTAATGAAATATGGGCGTATCGAGTTGCAAACAAGTCGGGCGTAAACGTGCGAGTAAACATGAAGCATGGAACATGAAGCAAGTTAAAAGTAAAACGACAAAGGTGGGGGAACGGGGNNNATGTAATCGTGATATCTACCTTTCGTGAAAGAGCTTTTATTTTCCTGAATACGGAAATATCGATGTTATGAATATCGTGAAAATTTAAAAATGTAGTTTAAGCGTGTTATTTTAATAAACGTTGCTAGAAATGTACCTACATATTTAACAAGCATCGTTATGCATTCATATTCAACGAACGTTGCTATGTATATATTCCATTTCAACGTTTATATAATTTTTAAGAAGGAAAAACATAGTAAGCACATAATACCCGTCTTTGAAAAAATTCGGCTGTAGTTACGAAAGTTAGAAACTTTCGATCGAGCTGAATTTTGTATAGACCCTTCGTCTGCGTCTAAAAGTTTAGGAGATATTTAACATTTTATGTCAAATTCTATAATTTGTGACATTTTAGAACACTAATTTATTTATATAACGGTCCAATATATTTGAATATGAGAACAATAAAACGTGGAAAACAAACAACTTGAACGAAAATCTGGAATATCCGATAAAGTTATTCCTCAATTCTCGTGTCCACAAAGTTTGTATAGCTATAGATACATTTTAATACACGATAGTCAACGTTGTATTAACTGGCACACGAAAGATAGATGGTTCGCCGCGATCACCCCGAGTAACTTGGTGGAAAGGGCGTAACGACGTGGAGTACTATCATGGATCGATGCGAGTAGATGAAGAAAATTCCTCGAACGGTTCGATAAGCGGAATTCACCGAGTAAGTTCTGCCCGCGGCTGGAATAAATTGGGTCGCCTCTCGTGTACTACCCTCAACCCCTTTCCTGAAAGTCCTACAAGGAATTCTCTTTCTCTCCCCCCCCCTATCTCTTTCTCGATTGCTCGCTTGCTCGCTCTAGTGCCCTTTTGTTCGCAGCCTATGCTCCATTCGCGTAAGCAATAAAAAGAAGCATAGTTTATGAGTTACCGATAGGTGTTAAAGTCACTTGGCACTTTAGCCAACTAGAACTTCGACTTTCGTAGAAATTCGGAAGCCATGCCTTCAACTTTTTTTGTTGAGAAGATTTACAATATAATATTATTCTTCCATTTATTTGTATAATTATTCAAGATCGTTATATTCTACACATTAAAAGATTTAATATAAAAACAATTCCTATTTGTCGCAATATCCAAAACTATAAACGTATTGTTCCGCGTGAAATTGACTACAACAAAGAACGCCTATCGATGTTACCCGCATGAAATCACGTACGAAAAAAGAGTCGAATTTTATCTCGAGGGTGTCTCTCGATCGCCTCTCGTCGGTAGGTAAAACACAAAAAAAGGATTGAGAGATAAAAGCGCATTTCTCCTCTCATCGGCACGAAAGCATGACCGTACAAAATGTAACGTCGACAAGGGAAAAATAGAGGGGTGGGGGAGAGAGAGGGAGAGAGAGAGAGATAGCCTCGTAAAATTCCTGTCATCGTATCGGCGCGTCATACGCAGTCGAACGCGTACAAACCTGTCGAGAGAGCCCGCGGCGGTCGATTAATCTCTCCACGCGCGGAAGGCCATAGAAGAGAAAAGAAGGAAAGAGAAGAGAGAAAAATAATAGAAAAGGGACAAAGACTAAAAAAAACGAAAAAATATCAAAAAAAAAGAAAAGAGAAGAAAAAATTCGATTAAAAGTCGAGACGGCGATATCGAATATTCTCATAATCGTCGCGAGACTTCGAATCCACCTTCCTCGTTCCTTCCACGATCGTAAATTAAATTCGTGGAGAAGTAAAAGCTAAGGGAGAAGTTCAAACGAGGGTCGAAGAATGAAGAGGACGATTTGAAGTAAAAAAAGGTGGGAAGGAAAAAACGAGGAGAGACAGAAAGAGAGAAAGAGAGAGAGAATAGATTGGGATGGTCCCCTCTTATGAATTAAGGGAGCAACAGAGAGAGATGGAGGATGGAAGATAGAAAAAGAAGGAGAAAGAAAAAACGATAAGGAGGAGGTGTTGGAAGCGGCGTGTAATTTGCAGGAAATTAGTTCCTTTGAGTGTGTATATGAGAAAGAGGGAGGGGGGAGGGAGAGAGAGAGAGAGAGAGGGAAAATTTCAAACGCCCGGAGCACCTCGCCCCTTGACCCACATTCTTACATCACTGTCAAGTTTCCGCGTGATTGTACTTGCGTTCCTGATTGCACCGCGTCTCCTGCGCACGATGCATCCGGATGAGATCGGAGAAGATGAAGAAAGAGAAAGAGGGGGGTGGGGCAGAAGGGATGGGAGAACGAAGAGGACGTTGTACTTTACCACGTAATTAGAAAATCATCCCACGTTTCGCATCTGCGCGGGCCACGAGAAATACAAAGTCGTCGCTCGCGATTCCTCCGAGACGATAATGGTACGTTGGAGGACCGCGCGATGCAGTTTCCTGCCGCGCGAATGGATGAAGGCATTTCCATATTAGAAATCGTCGAGTATCAACGACAACGAGTGGCTACACCGATTAAATGCAAATACTTTTCTCTCCGTGGAGAACGCTTTAAATCTCTAATGACGAGACGCGATTGTTTCTCGTTCGTCCTAGAAAGAACCTACATCTTGTCGTCTCGTTATTTACTTCGGCATTTTGGTCAACCTGTTCCCTACAAATTCGGATACACGATCGTTGAACTCGTTCACTTAGAATAAGACATTATGACGCGAGGGAATAAAAAAACTCAAAGGAAAGGTTGTATAGGGAGAAAAGAGAGAGAGAGAGAGAAAGAAAGAGAGAGAGAGAAAGCCGAGGTGTAGCACGACGTATCATTATCGTAAATAAAAGTCGAGGAACTTAATTCCACCATTCGGTCGAATTCCTCGGAGGACGATAATTTATGCCGACTAGGCCGCGGGCACTCGCGTGAGCTTCTCTTTTTACCTTTTGCCTCGCAAAAGAAAGAGACAGAGAGAGAGTGAGAATCGAGAGAGAGAGAGAGAGAGAGAGAGAACACACACAAGGTGTACGATATATCGACCGGTTAGAAATAGCCTTACAGGTCACACGCAAGATTTTACATAAACCAGTATCGACCCAACTTCGAAAGGGATTATACGTATATATACATACATACATAAATGTATTGTGTACGCCGTAAAGAACGGTGACACACAATCGACCACTACCTCCATGAAGGCAAACGTTTTTCTTCCATACTATAGTTCTCTCCCTCTTTCTTTCTTCCATTGAAAACAACGCCATGTCTTACTTTCTAATAAAAGAAGAATTAAAAAAAAAGGAAATAGTACCATGCGCCATGTGATAAGAAAATTAGAAGTTCTTGGGACTAGTCTTATAACTAAAGTTAGCGCGCGCGAGAGATACAGAGAGAGAGAACTATTTATTACATCATACGATAAATAAGGGTCATAGCTGAAAAAATACAAAATCCTATAACATTTATAATTTCGCGTCCGGCAGCAAGTTAGTACCGCAACTTTCGAATTTGGAAAAATAAATAATCGTGCTCACTTGTGCTAGATTTGTATTATTCCGTGCCACAAATATAACTTTTAAAAGTTCGAAAGCAATTGACATTTGTACCTTACGCGCTGTACATATTGGCTTTGAGAGGTGGTTGAATAAATGGACGAAACAATGAACGAAACTGATATGCCCGATTCTCATTCTGTGTTTATCAACACTGTTCAGGATCCCGAGTTCACTAAATACAGATTTATCTCCTTAAAGCAATCTTCCAAGAGTTTGTTATCACAGTAAGCTTAGGTGATCGAATCGCAATGGAGAATGCGCAAGATGTGTTAGCAGCGAACAATGGTACCTTAAATATAGGGCCGATAAGAGGAAAGTGCTCTTTTGGAGCAAGAGCTTTCCGATGAAAGCTCGGAAAGCTTTCCTTCTCTCTCTCTCTCTCTTTCTCTTGCTCTCTCTTTCTCGCTCTCTTTCTCTCTCTTCTTGCAATGACATCGTCCACGTAGAGCAAGCTTTCGTGGAATTTCATAAACTTTTGTCGTCTGGAAAGTTGGGAGGCTGGACGTGAATAGAGATCGCGTTCTTACTCTATCTCTCTCTCGTTCTGTTCGTACACACTCGCGGGCCAAGCTCGAGATAGCGAGACACGTTTCGCGTTCGTGAAACCTGTGAATACCGTCGAGTATTACAATCCAAAGCCGTCTTTTCAC
>JAIFRP010000021.1:10586293-10596525 GCA_032403825.1 Odynerus spinipes | reverse complement strand
TCTCTCTCCACTCCTTCCGCCGCTACCGTCGCCGTTCTAGAGTTTCATAAGGCGACGCCGGAATACGTGAAAAGGGGAAAGAGCCTCCGAAATTTTTATACATTCTTTCGGGAGAAAGAGATTCGCAAGATCCTATCATATATTCAAGCGAAGAGAGCGAGGGAGATGTTTTTAAATTGACATCTGATAAACAAAATTTTTCGTGCACAAATTTCTTCTTTTTACGTAGAATAAGAATCTGCAAAAAGATGATTTTTAGATATTAAAAAATAAAAGAAAATTGACCTTTAAATTACTTTAAACACGCGTAAAAGCTTTTGTATTAAATATTTTTTCAAAGGATTTATTAGGCACGACCGCAGGGAGTACCTTATTTTACTACTGCTTTTACTAGAGCTCATAGGAACATATCTACCGCGTGCAAAAAAACATAATATCTACGTATAATATAATAAAATATAAAAGTAATAACTGGAATATATATTATAATAAATTTTAACGAGACTTCCTCCCTCGAGATTTAATTATATTTCGAAGCCTCGCATCGGCGAGACAAAGTAGTGGAAACTGGGTCGACGAGATTGTTAAAAAAGCTGTTCGGACAATTCGTTACGAAACTTTTCGTCGTCGTTATCGCATACATACATACATATATATACATACTTGTGCATCGAGCACGTCGATGCAAAATTTAAGCGGAGGAGCAGTGCCCGAGAGAAGAGTGGAAAGGATCTCGCATACCTGCAGAGCAGGTGTTCCATCGAAGACCGGCTTTTCGTTCTCTTTCCTTTCTTACCCCACACCCACATACACACATATATAGGTACACACAACGTGTATACGATGTCTATGTAGTACCATCATCTTCCTCGTCGTCGTCTACCGATTCTCCTTCTTTCGAACATAACGTAAATATTCTTTCTATCGCGTTTATTTCTATAAAATATCTGTTTCTTTTTGATATTAAACATATTAAAAGTAAAATAAATTTTGGAAACGGTATGTGGGAGTGATGTTCCGAATATTCATATTTGTATTCGTATTCGGGAATACTATGACAAATTATTTATATTTGTTTCCGTATTCACAAAAAGAGATTTTTCGGTATTCGAAACATTCCTAGTATGTAGATAATGTAAAAAAAATTCTTTATAATTTACTTTTTTCCCAATATAATTTACATACGTTTCTTGTCGAACACATAGAGCATAAAATAAGCCGTGGAAACCGTAAGGAGACATAACAAGAATTTTTTATTTTTGTTACATCAGCGTCATTCGCATAATGAGTACCCCTGGCTACCGATTAATTACTGACAATGAGTAAATTTCTCTCTTTCTCTTTCTCTCTGTCTCTCTTTTTGTAACAGGGAACCTATCTCTGGAATTGTTCGAATGCTTGGCCCGATGCCTGATAAAATTTACTGTGTTTTAATTACGCGACCTCGCTGACGAGCCCGTTGCTACCTACTAGTCGTTTCTGCTCGATGCAATTTCCCTTTTGCTCTCCCGTTTTCCACGATTTTTCTATGCATCGATTTCGAATGCAAAAATGTTGAATAAATAAAAATTCTCCGCGTCACGGTCGAAGTAATTAACCATGCACTTCTTTTTGAGCTTTTTTTCAAGTATTTTTCAAATACTCACTCAACGTTAGGGATATTCCGAATACTACAAAATCTCTGTTCGCGAATATGAATACAAATACACAATAGTAATCGAATACGAATATTCGAAGCATCCCTGCTCGACGCACGCGTAATATGTACCGATATTCGTAGCTTTATTATTTTCGAGAATATGAGATGCATTTAGCGATGGGAAACTCCTTCGTACTCGCTCGCACCATGAAGCAGAGATCCCGAGCGATAAATTTATCCTGGGCCATCCTCTCCCATTGCTATACCTTCTTCTTTCTTGGGCCGAAGAAGATGAAGAAGAAGGGTCGACGAAATGACAAAAATAACTTCGAAGGCCGTCCCGAAAGCGGTGCAACGAATGCGTAACCTCGTCTGGATGCACCTGACCCGAGTGAAATTAACGTATCACTATAGCTACACAAAGTAATTAAACTTCTATTGCTAAACATATTTGAACCACAGATAATCAGTTAATTTAAAAAACATGTATATAAATTACCAACAATGACTTAACGGCTTTTTGCAATAAGTTCGTGTTATATAGATATTACACCTAGCTATGTATATGCAACCGGTAATTTTTGCTGATCTGGCAGAAATACATATACAATAATTATCGCTAGTGCTAATGTTTAAAACCGAACACTTTATACGATATCAAAAAATTGAAGCCTGCAATATCAAGAAGGTTGGAGAGAAAAAGAGTGAGAGAAGCCGGAAGCCATAAAAAAAATATAGCGTGGTGTTCGAACTGTCGCAATTATTTTTCGACGATGATTGCACGAAAGGGGGTACACGCCGGCAAAAGATGCAGAAGAACGCAGCTGCGTATAATTCAACGTATTCGTTTTTTCGCTCGTCTTTATACGAGTGGTCCTCTCGAAACTGTAATTTGTAAAAAAGCTTTCTTTTACACCTCTAACCATTGGCTACATTGATACCGTTAATTTTAAATACCTACACGTTGACATTGAAAAATATTATTTGACGTCACCACTCGTGTATTATCTATTTTTTCATAAATGAATCCAAGCGTTGCGTCATAGGTATCACCAAATGTAAAATTTATGTCTATCAACGTAATCGGATAACAAATACCAAACAATCTCGTCTTTTTGATCTACTAAAAATTGCAGTTTTGGGGGAACACGCTTGTGCGGAAATATCAATGTCACAATCGTGCAAATATAAATCGTACGATGTCAACGTTCCCCTAAAAGCATAATAAAGTCCTCGTTATAGCGGCAGAAAACCGCAACAATAACGAAAGGTTGATTGAACGATGCAGTGGATGCACCAACGCTGAAACAGCGAGCGTGAGAGAGAAAGAGATGGATATATCAATTCGATTGAGCTATACATGTATACATACGTACATATATATACAGGGTGAGCAAATAACTATTACCACTTAAAACAACTTGTTTATTGATTTTATAAAAAAAGAAAATGTTTGTAAGGAAATTTATTGTAATCGATCAGTAAAATTATTGACTTATATCACTTTTATAACGAACGACACAATAGTTGAACGCTTACATCAATTCAGTAAAGCATTTTCGGACATAAATTTAAACGAATGTTCTTGACCTACTTGACCTCGTTATTGACTCGTTACAGTTTGATCCTGACCTTTTTGGACACTCTGTATTTATACACACCTATACGTATACATATATTTCTGTATACATATATGTATACGTTTGTTCTGCGGTTAAACTTTCCGACGTGAATGCGATCGTTGCCCCAGTACTACTACGAGAGAGCCGAAGAGAGAGCGTGGAGTAAAATTTACGTTAGTACGGGATAGACAACAAAAGGTAATGCCTGTGCGAGAGAAAGAGAGTCAGAGTGAGAGTGAGCGAGTGAGAGAGAGAGAGAGAGAGAGAGAGAGAAGCGTAGAAACACAAAGGGCGTCGCTGCGGCTACTGCGCCACGCCCGTCTTTTACAGCCGAGGAACCGAAGCTCGAATATAGTGCTGTTTATTGTTAGAAGTGGCTCCTTTCATACTCGACGTGACGCGTGAGAGAAAGAGAGAGACTCTGATTAACCTATGACCTGTTCTCGTTCACCACCGACCGATAATCGCACGATTTTATCGGTGAACCGTTCCTTCTTCAGCCGACAATGCTGAAAGAGGATCGGATTGATCCGACTAAAACGTTCTCTCTGGTAAGATCACTCGATCCGACGTGGGGCCGAATTTTCAATTACTTCTAGGTATCTACGTCCGATGAAACTTCAGAAATGTTATTAAAAATTAAATAAACATTTGATTGAAATTACAATAAAAATTTCAATGACAATTTTATTACAAAATTAACCAGAGATTTTATTCCAAATTCGTCAAAAAAGTTTGATTCGAAATCATCGCCAAAAAGGATATAATAAAGTTTGTCGGCTCGTCTTGTCGATAACTACATCGAAAAGTTTCATAATACATTTTATCGAGTGATCTAACTGTAGTAAATACACCAGATAATTAATACAATTTAAATTCTAAACCAAAGTCGAACGCTTCCTGTCCTTGATCGAATCTAAACGTTCACCCTTTATGGTCCCATCGACATATTTTGACGAATCGACTCGTTACATCGATATCTATCGAGTCGGTGTGAACGTCGCACGAATAATACTTTCGAGCCGTTTCACGAAACTCTTTCTCTCTTTCGTGCGCGCGCGCGCTCACGTGCGGTAACGAGGAACGCAACGAGAAACACAATAGGCGATAGGAAGGAAACAAGCGGAGGACGATGGGTGGTCCCTCGTAAATCATCCTTTAGAAGGGCTATTTTCATGCCCGATTCCAAAGAGAGAACACGCCTCGTAAAACGTCCGCGAACGTAATTGCGTTCACCGAGAATCTCTTTTGCAATATGTAGCTATTTACCGTACGTACGTACGAGCAAGCTAATATGTCCGTACGAATAGTCAAACGATTTTGCCGGACGTGTTCGGTTGTTCTATAATTTCCGTTCGAACTCTACCCCGGCTGCCTGTGGATAACGATCGTTTCTACGAGAATTCTCGAGGTTACTCCAAGAGAGTGTCGAAACTTTCGTCTTTCGTACGTACTTCGTATGTACTTGGCCACCTTTGTTACAGTCGAACTTTCATCGGGTTACAACTTCCGAAGGTTCCTATCTCGCATTTAACAAATTCGAGACCAATGATGCGGCGTGTGTGTCATGCTGCGTCTATCCAATCTAACCGGTGACACACCGTGTGCGTCGTGTGTATAAATTTACGTTATAGGTCAGGTATACGTATAAAATGAGCGGAAAACGGAAGTAGGTATCGATGAGGCACACAATGGTGATGTGGTCACGTGTACCACGTGATCGCTACAGAGTAGTCGCGCGTAATTTCGATTTTATTTCGGGTCACGTTCGAAGGTCTCGTTCAATTTTATTTATTGAGTCGCCTTTAAAAGCCCGTCGTCGTCACTTTTTCGATTCGGCGACCGACTTATTTTTGCCACGCGACGATTTCCCACCGTATTAAGAAGACCTGGAAAAATATCAAACGCCGAGATGGATGAAGTTTTTAATTAAATGTTTCACCGATCTGCTTTAACGTTAGTTTGTTTAATTTAAATTAAGTTAACATTGGACGCAAAAATATTAGTTGATATAAAATATAAAATTCGTATAAAATTCGATATAAAAATATTAGATGTTTATCATCTAATATTACACATTAAAATATGAATAATTAATAATTATGGGATTTATTTACGCTTACTTATAATTTTCTTTTAATCGAACCACCTTATCGTCTACGTGGATCTTTTAATGAATTTTTCGAACGCCCCTATTTTAACTTGACTCGTCAGAAAATTATGCCAGCCCACTCGCATCTCGTGGAAACTCGACCGATTCGTTTACCGTATTCTTATTATGCACGATGGAGGGTGGAGAGAACTCGTTGGTGATTCTCTTTTTCTCTCGCTCTCTCTCTCTCTCTCCCTCTCTCTCTTTCATTCTCGGTCAGTCCCGTGTAAATATCCCGGTAGAATGAAAACCGGCCACCGAGCAGAAATTGCGACCACAGCTTTATAATCTATTCGAGCACATTCGTCTGGCACGCGTCCTCGTAAATGCGGGCAGCTTCGCCGCAAGAGTCTCACGCTCTTCTCCTCTCCTTTTCTCGCAGTAAAGTCCTAACGCATCGGCAACCACGTGCCCAGAACTCGTACTGGTGGTGGTGGTGGTGGTGGTAGTGGTGGTAGTGGTGGTTTCCCACTATTTTCAATAACCACTTTCGTGGCGGGCCGAATCCTTACGGAAGACGAGTTAACGAGACAATTTAATGCCTAGGAACGGTGGTACCGTGGAAAATTATTTATCGCTGCTTTAAATCGAGATAAATCACTGAGGATCGTTAAGAGGTCGGATCGGAATATCTAGTTACATTAAGAATTGAGATGAAAAGAGATAGAAGGGGGGACTGGAGAAGAAGAAGAAGAAGAAAAAAGGAGATCGGACACAGATCAAAATAAATTCCATTATGCTCGATCCCCAGACTTTAATTGACGTCCTCGGCTGACTTTCGCTTATTAGTGGCGCGATGGTAGTTCATAATGAGATTAATTAGCCGTAACGAGCCGCTTCCTCCGAAGAACGCTCTCTATTGTGCTACCGACGCGCATCGATATTAATACTAATACTTTGTGACTTTCTTGGGGTGGGGCGATCCGATATCGCTCGGGAAAGACGATGAAAGAAACGTGGGGATTCCAATTAGCCATTAAGATGATAATTTGAAGTAAAAAAGAAAAAAATCGGAAAACCCTTCTTTATCTATGAGAGATCTAGAAGATCTTTAGATCGAGAAGAAAATGTTAGCGAGTTCGTAAAAATCAGTCATTTATTATTTAAGGCTGCACACTGCAGATTTTTCATTAGCCGATAGTTTGATCGATTTGAAGAGTGCACGTTAAAAAAAAAAAAAGATAAATTAACAAATCTAGGATTAGTCGGTACTGCAGCTCGAAACCGATCAAACTATTAGCCGATGAAAAATATGCAATGTGAGCTTACCTTAAGATGAATACAAGTGCACAACTGGGAACGCAATAAATCGTGAATTACCTACGTCTGCGTCAGCCAACGCGACAGCCTTTAAAACGCGCAAAGTTCGTTTCGTCGAGCGAAGAAATATCGGTCTTTGATATCGAAATGAATTTCTCCCACCGCCATATCCCACCTTCCTCCCACGGCTGTCGGCCATTAAACGCCCGTGAATTTCTCTATGAAAGTGATAACCATGGAACGGCTCCCCTTTCCTAAACGTAAAATAGCGGATATCCATGGGGTCGCAATAAAATCTACGCTCTCTGTCTGCGACCCTTCGATGATCGAATTTAAACTGTATAGCGGAATATATTGGCTAACGTTTCGAAAATATTCTTTTTAGTTTTCGAACGAGAATGCGTCACGAACTTATTATTTTGTAAGTATTTTTATCTTTGTATTGGGTTGTTTGAAAAATTTATGTCGATTTCGATACGGTAACGTACGGGACAACTGTTAGTGTCTAATATTATACCACTGCATTAAAAAATCACCTAACTACATTTTTATATAACACGAACTTTTTATATTTTTGCATTTGAAATTTAATATACCATAATCTACGTGGTATGGCTTAACGACTATCCTTGTTGCAGAATTTAAAGAAAATATTTGAAACGATTCAATTCTCCCATATGGTCAAATCATCCGGACTCCCACTATATATACATATATATGTATATTTTATCGACCCTTCAAATCGTTTCTACTCGGGAAATATTATTGACCCCTAATCTTTCGAATCTCCCGCCATTTCGATATAATCCCATTCACCCTCCGAAAATGAAAAGACCGCGTAAATGGTCGGTTCAGTCTCGAAACTCTTCCCCGAGCCCTTTAATACTTCGCTCTAACTTCTCGCGAAACGAAGTCGACCGATAGCCACTTTATACCGGGAACGAGTACGGCGTTTCATGCCGTAGGCATATTCCGTTCGAATCGAGACCATCTCGAAGATTTACTTCCCGGTAAAGTGATCGTTAAAGATAAAATGGCAAGCTGTGGTATTAACATTAGTGGAAGGCCAATTTCGATTGAATCGCTTCGACGTAACCACGTCATTATTGTGCGGTAAAATGTATATGTGTGTGTGCATAAGTACTTACGTAAAAAAAAAACATATTTTCGTTCAAGGATTTTAAGAAATTCACACAGGGTGTCTTAAAAATCTAGTCCTACGAAAAAAGTAGGTATACAAGAATACCATTACCAATTTTAGTAAATAATATCTATAATTATTATATATTAGTGCCGTGGAGCTAGATTTTCAGGATACTCTGTATATTTATATGTGTGTTTATAGTTACACGAGAAAAAGGAACAATGGTTTGTTCAAAGCTTGAAGAAACTCATTCTGTATGTATGTATACATATACTATACGTATATATATATATATAAAAAAATCACAATAATTGGACGACCAGCGACACGAAACGTCTTTCTACGAAATTCGCTACTCACGTTATTCTCAGAAAAGCTTGTTGATATGTTTTCAAAGTCCGCAGTCAAGGACGAGGAGACATGGACACGAAGTCCTACCGATCGCGACGCCGCAAAAAAGAACCACGCTAAAGCATCTTTTTCCTAACTTCCTCGAGCAGCTGTGAAAAAAAACGAGAACATTGTCGCAGCTGTGTAAATTCTTTTTTACAAAACGCGCACACGAATAAAAATAAACGTCGTGGAATATACGAAACAACTGTACGAAGATAGAATCGAATCTACATTAATTCCGTAACATTTTCTTTCTCTCTTGCCTAGTTTTAATTTTATTTATGATTTTACATTTATTTATACATTATTGCCCGTTACAACAATGCCTATTTCCGTTACAGCAATGAATAAATACATAAAAATTCTACAGTATAGACGATCGACAACGAACCCGAAAATATTTAACATATCTATTTAAAAAAAAAAAAAATCATCTTCGATGAAAAATGCCGAATTTCTTGAAATCCCGTTCTAAATGACAAAAGGCAGCGGAGGAGAATGAAGATGGTCGTCTTTACGCATAGACGATGATGAGAGTTGGCCTACTTTAGGGTACAGCTTCATAATCTTCGCATGAGGCAACGTGGCTCGAAGGAAGGAAAACCTCGCGGCTATGAAACGAGCCCTGAAGGCCCTTCGTGGCCCTTCTTTCCTAAATAAGGGCGTAACCTATCAACGAGAGAGTCGTCGCGTGTCTCTTGAATGTAGCAGCGCGAACAGCACACCTGCAACTTGCGCATTCTTACATACGTGCGTGCGTACGTGTTCTAACATGTATATACGTGTACACGTCTGTCAGTGTGTTCGTGTGTGTGTGTGTGTATAAACCTGGAAGATAGGAAAAGGGCGGTAAATATTACCGCAGCCAGGAGGGTCGTTTGGTTAACAGCCACCGACACTTTACCACCGTCGTCACGCGTTCATTCAAACTCTCTCGTAGAGAATGTTTATGTGTGATGTGTAAGTGAGCAAGTGTGAGAGAGAGAGAGAGAAAGAGAGAGAGTGAGTGAGTGAGAGAGAGAGAGTCTTTGCTTCTCGATATCAGAGCGCGCGTGATCATCTATTTTCATCGCGCGAGAAACCCGTTCCCTCGAATTCAAGCTATCGGAAGTATAATCGTACGTACGTGTGGACAAAGAGGTGGAAAGGTGGTTGATAAATTTATTGCTCGCTACGTCGACATCGATTTAAGTCGTAATTAATCACGGGCATACGGTGATTATACGAGGAAACCGTCTCGTTAGTCGCTTTTAATTAACTATCACTTTTGTAATCGCACTTTAAGGAATTATTTGATAGATGTACTATCGGTCTTTCAAAGAGATTAGAAACTTAACTCGTTGTTGATGGGAGACGCGAACCGACGGTTTTCATTTTGTTTAACACTGGGTTATAAAAAATCACGAATCACAATGTAAAATAACGAAAGATTAAAGATCAAGACAGAGCACAGGTTAAGCTGTGATGTTCACTCGTAGGATCGGGCTTCGTCGAGGTCTTGCGGCCATGTGGCGCGTGCCGTACTCGATTATTACACAACGCCGGTAATCATGAATGAACAGCGAGGAATCTTTACGGTAGGTTAGCTTCCACGAGACCGACACGAGTCTCTCGCTAATTATCACCGCTCGGCGCGCGTTACAAACACACCTAGAGCTCGAACCTCTACGAATAAGTACCACCACTAGGTATATATATATACATATATACACCGTGAGACACTCTTTCTTAACCCAGTTATGCTTCCACGCCTGATAAACATCCGAGTTATAAAACTCTTTGTTTATTTTTACAAGCTGCTTATCCGTAAGGATTTTACGATGAAATTTTTCTTTCAACGCGGGCTCTCCTTGCGGGCGGGGACTGTTGTTAAAAGAAGGAAGAAACGGATCGAAGATAATAAAAGGGTTTCTAGAACAAGGAGACGCATTGGATTCGGCAGCCTCTAGTTTGTAACCCTGATGGACTTACGAAAGTAGCCGAGTAATTAAGGGGCACAACTAGTGTGACTACCCAAAAAAA
>JAIFRP010000021.1:10567811-10586177 GCA_032403825.1 Odynerus spinipes | reverse complement strand
AAACAGTAATTTTTTTGTATGGAAATATTCAATTTTCAGCGACTTATGCGCCGTCTCTCAAGTCTCAACAAAAAAAATTTCAAATTTGCTGCGGTTCTAACTCAAATACAAATCCGATCGACTTGAATTTTGTTTTAGCGTATTTAGTATTTGTTTCTTCATACAATGACCCTCCAGTTTTTCGATTGGATAAAAAATGTCAATTTGCCATGCAAAAAACCATCAGATTTTTAAGCGTAATTTGGAACTTTTTTTCAAAACACCGCCATTTTCCTGGATTTTAATTTTTTTTCACAATCCTGCGTCATTGCACAGGCAATACCTTCTAGTTTAACGGACTTGTTTTAATTTTTTTATTTCAGGCGTTCTAAAGGCCGCACTCACAGCAGCAGTGGGAGAACTTTTGTTTTGTTGAGACTCGGGAGACAGCGCATAAGTCGCTGAAAATTGAATATTTTCAAACAAAAAAATTACTGTGTACACATAATTTATACACAAATATATCCTAGAAATTTCAAAACATTCGACGCAATACTTTTCTTTCAATAAATTCCCGAAAATCACCTTTTTTTGGGTAGTCACACTAGTTGTGTCTCTTAAGCTAACTATAGCTTTGCTAAATTTTTCAAAGAAAATGTACATTTTATAAGTTTCAGTTTCCTTAAACTATTGATTTTCACACTTAATCAGCAGGTTGTTGTTGTTTTTTAACGATGCCTTAGTCAGATAAAAAAAGATATTTCATTTCATCGATCTTCCTATTCGAACATTTCCACCGATCTCATAGGAAAACTAAAAAGAGATAAATGCATCTGCATCCCTGTGCAGCTGTAGAAAGACGTAAGACCAAGACAATCTCTATCGCTCTCACTTTTTTCTCGTTGGCGATTTCCAAACGCGCTTTGCAGCACCACCTTTAACCCTCCTGAAACCCTTTATTCCCACTCCTTGGTTCACGGGTACAGTAATCCTTCTGCGTCCAAGCATCATGCACACACACACACACACACACGCATACAGACACATACACGCTTGAATACGAGTTTCTTGCGCGCGTGAGCACACGAATAACGGTCCATTGTGAAGGAACAGGAGGAAGAAACTCGTCTCCACCCGCAACTTCTATCCACATCCTCGGTGAACTCCTTCGACAGGACCTAATCTCGATCGATCGATCAACCGATCGATCTTAATTACCACAGGTTCCACTCTTTTTTCCTTCTCCTTCTTTCTATATCGCGACGCGTCACGTTCCTGGCATTTCGTTTCTTGAAAAATGTTCCGAAGCTGCTGCTGCTTACTACCACTGCTACTGCAACATCCGGTTTCCTCTCCCTTCCCCGCCCCCGCTACTTTCGACGTTCCTTCTGTCGACGCCATTTTGGTAAGAATACTTAACCTAACTTCCGTACGAATTTCTTCGCGCGTATTAGAGTATCGATACGGGACAACTTTAAAATTTAGAGTGTTTCCCAAAAGAAATATTTTGGCGTTTAAATAAAATGAGAAAAAATTGCAGATCTTTTATTCGCGACACGAATCGGCACGATCGCCAATTTTTCCAAATTAAAACGTAGCGATGCTAACTTCGCGGATATATAATTCTATACACGACAGGTTTTTCCCGCGAGATGTAACTTGGTAAAAAAGTTTTTTTCCAGAATACGGGGAAACGAATCGGTCGCTTGTTTCTAGACTATTTAAAGCAGAAAGAATCTTTACGAAAGAATTATTTACCGGTCCTTCCCTCCCGCCAGCCCGCCACGATCGAGTAACTTAAAGGACAAAGTCGAATAACTTCGAAAGACTCGAGTGACTCGCTTTCGTAATCCGATAAAATCCTCCGGTGCGATTTTCTTAAGTTCTTCGAAAAAGTTTGTTAGTTCTCGGGCGTTCCTCATTCAGAAAGAAAGAAAAAGAGAAAGAGAGAGAGAGAGAGAGAGAGAGAGAAAATCGCTGGAAGCCAAGAAGTGTACATCTCGAGATACGAAGAACACCCTTAATATCATCTTCCAGCAGCGTGAGCAATTAACTCGCTAAACTTGAACCTCTTTCTTAATCACGAAACATTCCTTACGATCGTGATCATCTTCGGCCATCTTTTTAAGCGGGGTAACTAATATTTTAATATGTCGTACGGCAGCCAAATACCAGATGTCGAAAACCTGAGTACCGATGATCATTATTACTTGTTTATGGGATATATCAATTCGAAAGAGGATATATTCAAAATTTTATACATTTTTTTAACAGGATATACTATTTTTTACCGTTTGTTCTCCTTATGCACTTTATCAAAAACCGAACATCCGCCAAAAGTGAAATTTTTAATTTATAAATGAAGCAAAAAACGCGATTCTCTATAGCGATCTCGTTGTTAGAAAATTAAAAGAATACAAGGCGAGAGAAAAATGGCGTACAATCGTGATCGTGTTCGAAATCGAAATAATGGAACACGTGATTAGGAGAAAAAGTACGTTAAAAGGGTAACCTTCGATCCAACGACGATCGATTACGCTAATATCGAAGCAACTTCCCGGAATTTCGTTCCATTTTTCTTTTCCTTGATTCTTCTCATTTTTTTCATTCTTTTCCATACAAACCCGCTTCCACGAAGACGATATACCGTGATATACGTTACAACAGGTCACACACTTCGAATAAAATAATCAAAACACTGTGTCACCGCTAAACTTCGATCGTATACACGAAACCTCGGCACGTAAACAATACCTAAACAAACACTTCGTTTCACTTAATTTTTCGACAAAAGCGTCATAGTTTATTTTATTTAATTTTGTTGTTGTTGCGCGGAGAAAATAAGAATCAACTAAATAATTATCTTCGTCTTGCGATGAATACATTTTTCGATGATTCATAAAAATATAATCCTTACTTTTTAAGTAGTCGTCACTTCACGACCGATTCCGAAAATGAAACTCCAAAAAGACAAATTAAAAAGAACGAAATAAAAAGAAAATGGCAAGAACCGATAATCGTCCATACCGAAAAACATTTTTCAGGTACATAACGAACGCGGTGATAACCTCGCACTATCGTTTCCGCAACCAATCAGGAAATTCATAACACGAACGTCGCACGGTCGGTCACCGGTCGAAACACTTCGAATTTCAAAAGTGAAATTCCAAAAAGTAGAAAAGAAAGAAAATGACTAGATTCGTTAACCGTCCACACTGACAAACATTTGATAAACATTTTTCACGTATGTAACGATTTCGACGACAACTTCACAAGATCGTTTCCTCGGCCAATCAGAAAATTCATAAGACGAATATCGCATATTCGAAATACAAGCGATCTCCGTAAGACGCTGAGCGCAAGCGAGCCTTTTTCCCCACAGCTCGAACGTTGTTCGTGAGATCCTTAAATAATCACTCTAAGGATTTACCTCTTCCCCTTTCTTCGATCTAACAAAGGCGACGATCGGTCCTCGGAATGGAAACACGAACCAGTGATCCTTTCTCCTGCAGGTCCGAACACGTTCAAGGAGCATCGGCGAGATGATCTCGACGTCCTTGCGATCTTTTTTAGATCCTTGTTGAATACACACACACACAGACACGATATTTATTTATATATTTATTGAATTTTACGGCACCACTGAGCAAGAAAGATAAGATCGAATAGCGAGAAAAGAAAAAAGAAAAAGAAACGGGAAGCGAGGTGAAAAATGCATATATATTCTATGTATATATATATGTGTATATCGAAGAACAGAGCGACAGCCCGAAAACACACGGCACGACCGACGTCCACGCTCGTTCTGAGCCAGCCCGGCGTCTCGCAGGTCAGCGCGCACAGGGGCCGCGCATTCGCGTCGTTGATTGGCCGGCGAACCCCCACCACTCGCTACCACCTCCGATTCTCGTGGCCCAGGCCGCAGGGGTTCTCCAGAACACGGAACGACCGCGAGAGGATAATACCGCGAGCTTTATCGTTTCTCTTTCTGTTTTTCTCAATTATACAATACCGTTTTCTTTCCTCCTCTTTCTCCTTCTTCTTCTTTTTCTTCTTCTTCCGTTTTCTTCTTTCTCTCTCACTCCCTCTTTCTCTTTTTCTCTTTCTTTTATTCTTCAGGCTTTTCCTTTGATTCTTTCCGATAATAATCAGTCGTCGTGGATTTCGGTAAAGCTACTGAAAAATTTTGCGGCTAGAATTTCGAAAGGTCGGGGAATCGATCGTTCCAAGAATTGGGAATCAAAGGCGATTTCTAGGCAGTGTGGTTACATGGTGGCAGGAAATCAATCCGTGCGTGCTAATCTCAATTAGACGGATTTAGATGTGTGCCGGTGATTATGCAAACGACCTAAGTCGTGTATTTTCTTTTCTTCTTTTCGAGATACCGTCTAGTTTCAAACTATTTTAGAAGAAAAGAAAAGAAAAGAAATGTCCTTGAGAGGCCGTGATAAAAGTAAGAAGTGAACTTGAAAACAAATTGTATTACTGCCTAGCACAAAATGAAGAACATTTGTAACATATTTTATGATGTTGTAATTTTTTGTGACCAAACCTTTCTCGACCAATCGTGATTTCAAAATCATTACGACGACCAGCTGGTACACTTGACGTTATCCTCTTATCCCTGATGGACGAAAAAACTCCCTTGGAGTATAAAAAGGGCGGTTGATCCGCGAAACGCGACGGCGTTCGCATGACCCTGTAAAGAAAAAGAAGAAAAAGATAAAAGATAAAAGAAAAGAGAAAGAGATGAGGAAGAAGAAGAAGCAAGTACGAGAGGATAAGTCTGAGGAGCCATTTATCCTCCGACTCTTCCACGCTATTTGTCCTCTTGTCTTATTCCACCCTACACTCCGGTAGTCTTGTATGACAAGTGGCACCACTTTGTGCCGAACCGTACCACTTCCCTTGTATCGTTGTATAAAGCATTCGAGCGTAATCTCGCTAAAACGCTCGCTCGCGCGCGTTCGTTCGTTCATTTCGACTATTCTCGCAGTTGGTCAGCCGACCGATCGACTAACCGACCGGCATCATTTCTTTCTTTTTACAAACGAGCTTCCTTCTATATATCTCTCGTAGCACGCTGATATGCTCGGAGTTGTTCGTTCGTACGAATTTATTCTTCCTATCGTACCTACCTCCCATTACTTCTTTCTTTCTTCGTATATAAACATACCGTACGTATAATATAAACATATGAAGTATGTACACGTAAACGTCTGTGCAAAATTTCAGCCCGATCAGAGGTTTCTGGATTCCGGAAGTTTATCTCATAATTCTCTTATTTCGTATAAAAAATAATACAAATCTAAACATACAGTAGCGGACAAAAGATTAAGACGATATGAAAAAAAGAAAGGAATGATATATTTTATGTAAAAAAAGTATGTATTTACGTATTTCATTATTATGTATTTCATTACATTGTACATTGTACATTGTACATGTATTATGTATTTCAAAACAACAAACTGAACAGAAAGATGGTACATACTTATATTACATGCGTATAATCGAAATCAAAACTTTTCGTCTTAAACTTATGACCGCTACTGTATATACATAGGTACATACATTGTATTTACAGTGTGTATGTATATTTCGAAAGTTGCAGCATCCTTACGATTTCAAGCCACGAATCGCCACTGACTATACGTAGGTACGTACAAAATATACACGCTTGTACGATCACATTTGTACACATACATACGTACTAAGCACCTGCTTACGCATATACACGTGTACCCAAACGTATGCATAAACGGACACATGTACGTGCTTATCTCGAACTTCCAACCTGTACTGCGGTGCGAGATGATAAATCGAGTCGGGACTCGTATACGATCGAGAGAGTCTAGTGGAATCGATGGCCGAGATTGTTCATGGATCACCGCTTTTATAACCCGTTCGAACGTAGCGTAAGGATACATACGTTCACTCCTCGCGACTTCCTTCGACCAGGAAAAGGAAATATCTAGCGGACTAAATTATGTCCTCGTTTTGGTCTTACGTATGTATATGTAGGTACACATATATATGTGAGTGTGTTTCTACGTTCCGTACGTGAACATTCACCTTGAAGTTTTATTCGAGTGTAACACGAAGCACGAAAGTGCCTAGAATCACGGAGACATCGGTCTAATCGTTTATTTTCTTCGGACGACCTCGCTTTAACCTATCGCCAGGGAAAAGGAGAAGGAAGAGGAGGAATTTTACCAACCTTTTTTTTTATTATTCTTCTTTTTGTCGTTCTTCTATTCGTTTTCTGGGTTTATGCTCGGCCGTACGATACGACCATACACGAAACGATACTTAAATGGCGACAAAAACGAGCGAACGAGTGTACTGAAAAAAGAAATAGCACGGTAGGTACCATTAAATTGTTTACGAGATAATTAAACTGGTTCTTCTCCGAGGCCGATGTAGACAAAAAAATATATACGTCAACGTGTTAACTATAAGTAACAGTTTATGGTATCAAATTTTTTGATAGTAAAATAAAAATCAGTTTCACATTTTTCTAATGGACATGTGTAATGACTTTATTCTCGTAATTACCCATATATAAATATATTAGATTTATTAAAATCAATATTAAAAATGTATAACGACGGGTTTATTAATATCCTCAGACTATCGGTACGATCGATCTTTCATAAATCCACAGATACTCACAGGCTACGTCATATTCGTCTTTCCCCTTTTTGTCTCTGAACTTCAGTCTACCGACCATGACGACTTCTCGGCAGTAATGAATTTAAACGTGGAAAAAGGAGGAAACTCGAGAAAGAAAGAGAGAAAGAGAAAGAGAGAGAGAGAGAGAGAGAACCTTTTACTAATTGTTCAGAGAAATTCCGAGTCCGTACCGTGATCCGGGATAGAAGGGTGGGTAAGTAAAAGCAAGCGGTAAGTACTTCCGTGTTTTATGAGAACGAAAATAATTGTAAACATTTGCTGGTGCACTTGATGCATTGTAAACTATAATTGCCTATTTATTTCCACGTTTGCGTACTAAAAAGAGTGGAATAATCGTTTAAGATTTTTAACACCAGTACCGTTCCTCTTTTTGGATAAACTTCCCAAAACTAGAAACCCCCGATCGAGCTAAAATTTTGCACAGACTTTCTCCTCGGGCCCAGGAGGTCATTGTTAAACAAATTTTTGTCTATTATCGTGCAATCATGGACGTTAACGCTCCATCGACGTTGCCATTCCACTTGCTAAAAAAATTTGTTTTTTTAAATTTCTTTTTTAATAAATCCCGAATTACGGAAGAGAATATTTTTAATTTGATCGTCGTCGCACGATAACGTAATTCAAGGCATTCGTGAGATCGCGTACTTTTTCATGCACGGGGAAGCGAGATTGCTAATGCCCTTTACGAAAGGGCTTTTCTAAACGATTAATTTACCGCGGCAGTGGAACTCTCTTTTTTCGTCCGCTCATTTCCCTTCTTCCAGCACCCCTTAACCTCTTATCCGTTACTACCCGATCTCGAGGACCGACGGGTATTTTGCATTCTTCTTTGATAACGGTAGGCTCTCTTGCGTTCTCTCTCTCCTCCCTCTCTCTTTCCTTCTCTTTTTCTCTTTCCTCCTTGCCCTCAACCCTCGAGACTACAAAGAGAAGGAAATAGAGAGACGGCGATCTCGTTTTTTCCTGTTTGCTCTCTATTTCACTCCCTTTCTCTTTCCCGATCCTCAGGATAAGTTCTCGAGCTGGTATATATCAGGGAAACGTATCTTTCAAAGTTTTACCGATAATTATTGATTCGTTCGAGCGTTGGAGGTACTTGGTACTTAAATGGATCGATAAGATTAAATCACGTAGATAGGTATATATAATACACATATATGTGCATGTAAGTACCTATATATGTACATATATATAATATAATATATAAGGTTGTTGAACCGAGCATTCGGTAGCCACATGCGGCTTCCATTCCTCACGTGCTAAGCAAATTCATGTTAGAAGTGTCCCTATTTTAATATAATTTTGAAAGAAACCAAACAAGGTCTACGATCTTCCCTAATCGACCATTTACGTTGTATTACGGTCATCGAATGCTATAGTAAAACAACAAAATGAAACAATTTGGCGATCAAATTTTCAAAACCATAGAAACGTGTTAGGTAGCCTACCTGTGTGTCTACTATTACATATATTTTTAACATATTGACTGCCGTGGGGGTCCCCGGTGACCCCCACTCAATTTTACAGATTGTATTTGAATCGTTGCTGTGTAATGTTTATTGTTATTCTCGAGAATGTAATCAATTCTGCTAGAAGTGTAAAGTCTAATATAAAAGATCAGATAGAGAATTTTTCCGTGGCTTCGTTTTAAAAAATATTATAAATAAAATTAGAAGGCGTTCGAGTTTGGGCAAAATCGATTCGGCAGTTAACGCGTCAACTCTCTACACTCCAAACACGTTTTCATATGATCGACCAGATAACACTAGCACGTTTTTCTAATAAAAGTTTTAAAGACCAGACTTTTTGTTTCGAAGAGAGAAAGTTATAAATTGGTTATAAATTTATCTACTTCTAATTTCTTTTATTAACAGACTTTATTTGTAGTAATTTGTAGTAAAGCTCGTGATTTGTAGTAAACTTGTAGTAAAGTTCTTTACAATATTCTCACCGATGACTAACGTAGTAGTCAACGTGTTAATATTTCAAGATGGAATGAAAAGCACTCTACTGTTCATAACTACATACTACAAAGGTAGTACATTTTTCATCCCACTATGCCCCAAAGAGTTAAGCTTGGCTTTAGCGATGGCAAGCTTTACAGAAGGCGTTCAAGTTTGGGCAAAATTGATGCGGCACTTAACGCGTTAACACTAGATAAATTATTTTTATAAACTAGCGAGATACTTCGAACATTAACATAAGTTGACTCTCCCTGCACATTTACTATACGTTAGTACATAAATTAATTTCCAGCCGATGAGAAATACATTTTCCCAGTTCGCGTAGACGCTGCCTAACATCATCGCGATTTGCCTAACTTAATTAATGCCGCACGGTTTTCAGCACGCGCGAATGCACAATCGGATAACCGAAGTTCAACGAATTCGCAGACATACACGAGCACAAGCATTGAGGCATCCAACAGCGAGAAGACGCGATACGGAACAGAGGCATTAGGGTGTCTCGTGCAAGGCCCGTATTTCATTGGAAGCTTCATTAACATTACACTAGGAGCCGAAGCAAGTTGGACCGAGCCGTGACTACTAAGACGCTACGTCGTCGTCGTTGTCGTGACATAGACCAAGGAAATGCAGTCGTGCATGTGTTCACGAAGAGGAAGAGGAAGAAGAAGAAGAAGAAGAAGCAGAGATTCTCGATTCATCAAGGATGCAGGGTAAGGACGTTTGCATATCTACTAACGTTACAGCGTTACACCGTGTGCTTTTGCACGCAATGTGGTATACAGGGTGATTCTAGGAACTAGGATGGGATGCTGCACTTTTTTAAAGTAAAAATGTGCATTATCCCGTCCCAGTGTATAAAATCACTCTGTATAATAAATTATTATACAATGAACCACGTATCGTGATCAGTAAAGATTACTCTGTTATTAGCAGTCCAATCGAAAATGTTTTCGTCAGCTTTTGTATGGTTTTAAGAGAGCTTTAATGTGATCATAAAAAATTATTTGTCAATTCTTTTTTTTTCATAGTTATCTTGAATTTTTTGCATATGAACATATAATTTTGTATACCTACCTAGTTAGAGGATTTCAAGATGAATTCGGTAAATATCAAAACATAACTTTTTTTCATCCGAGTCGAGAAAAAATTTAAAAACTTTGTATTAGAAGGAATATCATATGCTATGCTGTTGTACACATTCAAATGTTAACAAATCGAAATTTGTTCCGACTTCTTGCCTTGGAACGCCTACAATGGTACATAATATTCCTTGTAATACAAAGTTTTTAAATTTTTTCTCGACTCAGATGAAAAAAAGTTATCTTTTGATATTTACCGAATTCGTCTTGAAATTCTCTAACAGATAGGTGTAAAAAATTGTACGTTCATTTGCAAAAAATTCAAGATAACCATGAAAAAAGAAAAAAGAAAGAATTTACAATTTTGTATGATCACATTAAAGCTCTCTTAAAACTATACAAAAGCTGATGAAAACATTTTCGATCGGACTGCTAATAACAGAGTAATCTTTACCGATCACGATACGTGGTTCACCCTGTATAAAAATGTTCGCGTCTCTCCTTCACCTCAAGTATAATCGCAGAAAAGTTCGTCGCAGGAGAACACGATTGATTAATTCGCTTGCCGAATGGGTTGTTGAACGCTTATCGTTCCGCCACCGCATCCGGGAATCGAGATTCGAGGTCGACGACATTAGGAGAGAGAAGGTTTCGAACGATTTCGAAACTGGTCATCGTGTTTACGTCCCCTCGTTTCGTCGGCCGGCGGTTTTAAGTATTATCGCTTGCGTATACGTATATCGAATATATCGATTGGAACTTTCAAAATATTATTGCACCCCTTTCGAACTAGTTTGAATGAACGAGGTTTCCGTGGCACCCTACGAACCCGGCTGTTATTAGATCAGAACCCTGAAACGGTATGCACCCCAACGTGTATCTGTTTCTAATAGTGTTTACCTGGGGCATCGTTCACGCAGCTTCTCCTATTTCCTTCCTTTCCTCCTCCTCTTCGTTATCCGGTATGAATTTCCACGAGCATAAATATTTTTCGATGTCATGTACGGATGTCTGACGTTGTGTCAGCTTCCTGTACAACGTTAAGAACGTACGTATACCGATCGCGTAAATAATTTTGTTTTAAGAGAAAAAAAAAAATAAGAGTTACCAAAAAGCAACGACCGTAGATTCTAGACTTAATTATATAAAAAAAACATCAATAAATTATTTTCTTCTAATTGCACTCCAATTAATAGGTTATACATATTAACTAATTCGAATATTTGATTACAAAAAATTGATCAGCACCGTCGACTTCATTCCATACGAATCGATTCGAGTTTTAATTCATGATTTATTTGACAACGAATTGTTTACAAACCGAAAACGCTCGCATAATTGTATGTTTCATTACTGCAATTCTCACAACTACTCTTCTTCGCGAGAGTTAAAATTTTTGTTCTTAATCTCTTCATAATCGTTAGATCTGTTTTTACATAGCTCTCTCTCACACACACACACACTAATGACAAAAAAGTTCGGCCGTGGCTGAAATGTTTTCCATGAATGCTCGACGCGGCTACCCGAATATTATTCATCCGCCTTCCTTCATTATTCTCCCTTTCAGGATTTCCTCCGACGCAAACTGAGCTTCGCGGAGAAAATTCATTTCATAAGGAAATACGCTTCTATTCGTCGGCGTGATAGTGGGAGGGAAGGGAAGAGAAGGAAAAGAAGAAGCGAGAGAAAGAGAAAGAGAGAGAGAGAGAGAGAGAGAGAGAGATTCCGAGTGAGCCAGTAGATAAGGTTGGCACCAGAACGATATGCATTCCTGGCTAGTATTAAACTAAATTTTTTATGGAAATAAAATACGATAGACAATGATTCACCAACGAGCATTTTCTCGTCTCGTTTCATTTAATATTTTAACACGGCAAAAAACTGTTAAAACTGTGCCCCAAAGTATACAGAACTTATGGTTGATTTCGTTCGGACATAGAGAATAATTATTAAATCTGTCCAGAAAATCGTTTCATGTAACGTAACGATGCGTTCAATCCGAACTAACGAGCTTTTTTTCCAAGTCTTCAATAACTCAACGCACGTACGTACATACGTATCTATATTAAAATTATTTGCTATGTCCACCGCCCCTTCCTAACTTCTTCTTTTTGTAAAACCGAGTCCGAAAAGGTCCGCATATCGAATGAAAAATTTTAATTATACACACACCGTGGAACGGAGGTACGAGCAAACAACGCTACCCATCGTCCGAAAGAACACAAATGTACGTTTGTATTTCGAGAACCCGTTATTAGATATATTTAAAGGCATGGCTTTTTGGTCGTCGTTAATGGCGGTGGTCGTGGTGGTGATGGTGGTGGTGGGTACCAGCTCTCGGATCCCTCTCGATGTCACTTCCAGCAGGGATATGAATACGAGGAGCCCTTTTTTTGTCGGAGTTCTCTCGTCAGCGTCCGCGTCATTCTCGACACACCGTTCGTACGCATTCGATTGTATTTTTCTGCAATTCCGGATGACATCACGTTTCCCTGCCATTTCCTTTACTCTTTTTTTTAATTCGTCTCTTTCTTTCTTTCTTTCTTTCTTTCTTTTTTGTCTTTGGAAGAGCCGGCAGAGAGTGGACAGCATGCGTAACGCGTTTCACCGATACCTTCCTTTTCCTTCTCGCTTCTTTCCTTTCCTTTTATTTTCCTCCTGCACTCGACATCGCGTTCCGTTCGAAGCTGTAAAAATTGCTCCAGGGCTTGTCGATCGTATCGTTCGGCGATCGAGCTGTTATATGTTATTCTTTTTTATACAATTCGTGTAACGGTAAAAGGATTCATTTTTATGTATAACGTTTTTATATAAAATTATTTTCTGAATTATTTAACTTACTATTTAAATAAGATAAATAATTATTTTCATTAAATATTATTATGCGGTATCTTCTTTAAAATAACTTGCGCTAAAAGATCCTACGACGTTAAAGTAATAACAAATAATAATTACACGCGTGTTTTTATGCGATAACTAAGAAGAAAATGAATTTTTTCGAAGCAATCCTAATTTATATTTCGTCGTTCCGTGCTCGGTGGCAGAGAATCGTAGACAGGATCACGCGATTCTTTTCTCCCGTTAATGGCAACCGACTACCCGTCGAGAGCAACATTATTTACCTTTCCCGCCATTATTGTTTCGGTGCAATCTCACCCGACCTCGGGAAGAACTATTTCGTTCGTTCGTTCGTTCGTCCCTACGTAGGAAAGCCCTGTTCGCAACACAACGTATGTTCCATTAATTCGAATCGAGTGCACGGTACTACAAAAGGGCCTTTTTAATACTATTACCCCTCGGACCACCTTCGAAAACGTTAGTCGCAAATGATCTATGGCCGTATATATGTGGCGGAGGGCGGATCTAATCGACACGAACAAACACGATCGCTACCCTCTTCAACGGTGACCGAAGAGATATACAGGGTGTCCTGTAACGAATGGTAAAAATGAACATATTCTAATTATAAAAATTCTATTCGGATGGTATTAACGAATTATCTTTAAAACAGGAAACTGTCATAAATATTATAATAATGGAGATTACATAACTGATGGAATATAATTCTTTAATTTGTTAAGAAATAACCAAATTATCGAATACAATCGAATTTATTTACGTTACAACCCACATGGAAGATACGAAGATAAAGATATTCGGGAAATTGATGAGATTATTTAAAATCTGAAACATGAAAGTAATACCATCGTTAATTAAATCCTTCTGTTTTTTGGTGCAATAATAAAAGTAATTTCTGGCATCAACGAGGAGACGAGCGCGTCGAAATGGAAAACTCGTAATTTTATGGAGAAATACGATCGAGAAGCGTATCTGGAGCACGATAAACGATCGCTGAGAGAACCGAGAGAGTGAGGATGATCGACACAATTTGTCATGACAGTTTGACGATCGATCGTGATATCTTCGATCGATGCCAATCGAGGACGATCGCGGTCGGGCTACCGTTGTTACGCTTCGCCTCCCAAGAGAAAGGAGATGATGAAGAGAGAAAGAGAGAGAGAGAGAGAGAGAGAGATGAAGAATATTCAAGAGAAAGAGAGAGAGGAGAGAGAAGAGAGAGAGAGAGAGATGAAGAGTATTCAAGAGAAAGAGAGAGAGGAGAGAGAGAAGAGAGAGAGAGAGGTCAAAGGTTACCGATTTTCCGCGAGTCTCAGCCCGAGGGTCTCTCCCACGACTCTGACCCTCATTACCACACAATTACTTCCTATTCTCGAAGTAATGGCCGTTCGACCGAGATCCTGGAATTCTCCGGAGAATCCTGTGGAATCCTTAAGGAGTGCCACGTCTCTTATTCACCTCGCTCTCCATCTTTTTTCTTTTTTCCTTTCGAGCTCGCTCCGCGTTCCTCTATAGGTATTATCGATCGAATCCATTCGAGATCGAACAATGTAACGTTAATTAATCACCTCGCAAATTACATCGATTAATCGCGAATCATTCGACTTTCCGTACGTTTTTATCGGTAAGTAATCGATCTTAATTAAATAAAATTTTCTATTTTGTTGGTGTCAAGATCGGGTATATTTTTTAAACCAATTCGAGACAAGCTTCCAACCAGAAGACCGAGCCAGCCTTTTTCGTCGTGTAATATAAAATATCTCGAAAGCGGAACATCTCGAAAAATATCTGTAAAAGAGGAAGGAAGCTCGAAGAAACCTGCCGATCATCCGAAAAAGGACAAAGGCCCTTCAGCAGCTGGCTGAGATTGCCCGAGTGCTCGTTTTCAAAGTTGCCCGTTATTTCTTGCGCCTTTACGCTCGAAGGGTCGAACGCTATCTCGAAGAAACTAGTCGGCAGATGGCACGCGCTAAGACTCACGACGAGGCCCTTCGAATCTGTCCCTCTCCGAGGGCCCCGGGGAGACCGCTGGACTTCAGTTTCTTCTTTGGGGGGTCTACGGTCTATATTATACTCTTCTCTTCTTTCCACACTTCCACGTGAAATGGACTGGTCTTTCAAGCGGATCGATTGCCTCGTGTCTTCTCGATCGAACAAGCGAAACTATTTTACTATAATAGATTAGAGATTAATATAATATTTAGAGATTAATATAATACTTAACACTAGGTTTACGGATATTTACATCCATCAAATTATATATACACACGATATACAGAATTTCAGAATTATAAGCACGAGGAAGAAATAAATTTGAATATATGTTCGTATCATTCCAATAATAAAAGTTAGCGAAAATTATTAGAAAAAGTAGCAATAATTTCTTTGTCCAATCTGAAACCCGTCAAATTGACGCGTCCCGTAAACCTAGCGTTAATATACTTAAGAGATTTTACTTAATAGAATAGAGACGATTACGAAATAGGCTAAGTGCAAATATTGAATCGGAAACTCCGTATGTACAAATTCCAAAATCTCTTACTGCAAGATTGATTTCTGAATTTCGTGTTGGGCCTCCGTAACTCCAACGATTCGTCGTGTCCATACATAGACACATCCATATGTACCTACGTATATACGAACCACTGATCCGAACACGCGAACTGTCAATTATCGCCGATGTGTGCCACGTTCGACAGGATATATAATCTTCGAGCGAGTAGTCGATAAGAGAAAGGGAGAATCAGCGAGAGTCGTCATCATCCACTTTGGTGTCCGGTAAATCATCGACGATTGCCTGCACTCCGGCTAGATTTAACTCGACGATATCGTCCAACTAGACTTCCGGTCTCTATACCCTAGACGACGACACCCGATGTGTACTTTAATGTCCGGACTAGCTCGCCGATCTCGAGGGAAGATGTCTGCCTCTATTTCGCGAATCGCCTAAGCTCGGCTGAGTTACTTCGATAATTCGAGTAAGAGATAAGGATCGTTGGTATCGCTCGTAAATCAGAATAACGCGTGCGTGCGTTAGGCGCGCGCGAGCGCGAGGCAGAGGGCACGGCCATCGGCCCCGGGCGTATTTTCTTGTCCTAATTCTCTGTTTTCGAACGGGGTAGGGGGAAAGGGTGCTCGGGACTACGAAACGGTGAGCGAACAAGCCACGAATACTAAATTAACAGGAGTCTCGAGATCAACAGCTGTCACGGGACGTGAGAATTGTCAACGACTTTCCGCTCTTTCTCTCTTCGATTCGCTCATTAGGAGCGAGCGAAGGAACGCCTTTCGTCGACGTTCATTAAGATGTGTCTTTTCTTGAATTCAAGGATCCTGAATGAGCTAACCGTGCGAGTGAAATTAGCATGACGTATCGCGAAGAAGAAGAATTTTGTCTGTTAAATTAAGATATCGTTTAGTATCCCGATCGATTGAAATTTTGCTAAATATTCGATGCATACGTTCGAATATTACCAAACCAATCATGGAAATATGAGCCGTTCAGAGGAAAAGTGGTCTAACTGCCTTAAAGTAAATATTTAGAAAATTAATGTTTTGCATCTGAGCAAATTAAAAAAATCACAGTAATATTTTTTTGAAGATTTTCACATATTTCTAATAAGCCTATATTGAGATTTCACGTGATAACCATTTGCAATGATTACGCCCATTTAATTAGATTAAAATTAAAAAATTAAAGTTAAAATTTCTGATTTATACCACTTTTCCTATGAGCGGCTCATATTATTAGGTTGTTCGGAAAGTAGTTTCGTTTTTTTTTTCTTTTTTTTCATGAAAATGAACACTTCTTTTATAGCACGTAAATATTTAATTAAATTAAATGTAACAAAAACGAAATTACTTTCCAAACGACCCAATATATAATATATCGATCGACTCTGTCTATATGTAAGGAAGTATGTGTATATACATGTGCATGCATGTATGCTTGCATATTTTGATTCATATTTCGAGATATCTATCAACGGAGAATGCCTACACCTGTTCTCGCGCTCCGCGAAAGCGAACGTGATCTTCTGCAACGTGCCATCTGTCTAATGGTAACCCTTCGTCTACCAACTCGATTATCGAACGAAAATTTTGCAGGACGCCTGAACTTAGAATCGTACGAGAGAAAAAGAGAGAGATTACGATCGCAGCCCCTAGAAATTGTAAGTATTTTACTGTCGATAAGCAGCTGCATCCTGTATACATGTGTGTGCGCGCGCGCGTGTGTGTGTATACGGGTGCCTATTTACAGCGAACGATAGAGTCATAGATTCCTTTTCGGGATATTGCTGGGCTCCTTCGAAAGACGACTGCCGTTGATGAAGATATTTAACTTTTTGTTTTTAACTATTTCGAGATTGAAATATTTTTGTATTTTAGAACGAATTTTTGCGATGACGAGAGATTGAAGTAAGTACGAAATATGGGGCGAGTTTTGTATGGAGATTACGAGGCAAGGAATAATTTGTACAAAGAATTTCGAAAAATTTCTTTCCTTAGTAATTAGTCATTATAAAATTTGCTTTTTTATATTATTTGATTGTCCGGAAAATTCGTGCCGACTTTTAAGAAAAATTCAAAGACAAAAGTTATTTTATTTAAAGAACAAAGATCGATTTATTTAAAAACAAAGAGTAAGTCAAATATGTTATTAAAATATACGTACGTTAATTAAAAATAGACAAGATTAAACACATTTTATGTTTAATTTTTCAAATAAAAAATAGTTTTATTGAAAATTAAATATCGAAATGTTTGTTTTGTTATTATATCGTAGAATAGGATTGATTGTTTAGGTTGTTTTTATTGTATATCTTTATTTAATATTATTTAGTAGTTAGTAATAATTAGAAAATGTATTTTTTTTAAATTTGAAGATAAATTATTATTTCTCGATGACTCAATTTAATTAAGTCAACGATGTAAGTGTAGCGGTAAAACGTTCGCGACATCGTGAAAAGATTCTCTCATTGTTAGTGCTGAAATCGTGCACCAAAGCGTACGTTCCATTGAAAAGTAAATCGCGCGCGCTCGAGCCGAGTGCTTCGTGGAAGCCACGTGATCGGCAGGTGGGATCGGTGGCGGTCCAAAGGGCAGGACCAAGATCAACAAGAAAGAAGACTGGCTTTTCCTGATGCATGGCGCACCTGCTCTCCTCGAGACGACGACACGAGAAGAGTGTGGTCCTCTCGAACGTTGGATTTCACAATCGCGAAAAAAAAATCACGATTTTTCATTGCGCTTGCGTATATTAAGAATACGAGGGAAAGAAAGGGACGTATTTTGTAAAATTACGTTGTCATCCTGCGGGAGGATAATTTATTAATTCTTGCATTTTATATTTCTTCAGATCTACGAAAGCATTTAACATTATATTTATATCCATACATAATTGTTTTAATAACGTCCGAAGGATTACCGATCTTATTAATTTTTTTTTCAAGATACACTTCTAATCGATTATTTTATGAAATTCATTTACCTTTTTTAATTAAAACAATATTTTCTCGAATAATAAATACAGGTATCCCTCGAGTTACGCGGTTAATTGTTTCCGCGTAAGTCGAAACCGCGTAAGTAGAGACTCAGAATTAGTACAAACTGTACAATGGTGTACGTCGATATTATTTACATATGTGTTAAGAATTTATTTAAAAATATTGTGAAATATGTACAAACATATTGCTTTTACTCACACAATGTCTCTGTCAGTAGCAGTATGTATTTCAAAATATTGTAAAATACATATTGTGAAATACCTATTATCTTTTTTATTT
>JAIFRP010000021.1:10526226-10537016 GCA_032403825.1 Odynerus spinipes | reverse complement strand
AAAAAAAAAAAAAAAAGATATCAGGCCAGTTTCAATCGCGTGCTACTTGAAAACGGGGACGAGGGAGAAAGCTCATGCGGTCGATGTGCACACACATAGGACGTAACGTACAATACGCACGAAGGTTGCCAACTTGAAGTAGTAAAACATCTTTTACAGTCAGACAAGCGGACGACTGTACGTTTGTACACCCTGTCGAGAGGGTGGTCGGGGGTAAAGGAAGCGGCGGGAAAAGAGGAAATGGACGCAGCTGCGGTATTTGTACATGTCGACGGGTGTTTCTTTCGTATCCACTACATTATTCAATGTTATTTCCCGTTATATTCCGGCTCGTTTTTCTCAATTGGTCAGCGTCAGAGAATACGGGCGAACATTTTTCGGCGGGTCGTTTACCAACTTCCCGGTGGTATGCTCATAACTTCTAGAGTCCCTCTTTTCTTTTTCCTCGACGCGATGCGATGCAAAGGGCGAAGGTAGTAGTAGGTAGGGGTAGAAAGCGGGTGGTGGCGAACTTGCGTCCGAAAGGAGTGGCACTCGAGGAACCGCTAAAAGTACCGAGCACGATCACCCCTTTTCTTCTCGATGCCGAATCGTTGAAATATAATATTATAGTATTTGAAGATGCTTGTGCATGAATAACAAGTACTTTTTGAATACTTACTTCCGTTTCCCGTTTCAATCCCCCGAAAAGGGTTCACACGCGTTGCCCTGCATTTTGTCGAGCATTTCGCTTTCATTGTTTCGATTTATCGTAACCACCTTGGAAACGAGCACGATTACGAACACGTACATACATACGTACGTGTATACGTGTTTGCCGATGTAGCCCGTAGTAAAGCCGATGTAATCATTTTAATATCGTGCCAGCTTATTGGTTTACGCTCAAATAGGATTTTTCTGCCAGTCGACGTCCTATCAGTGAGAAAGGTTGGCACAAGTATCTGGGAATCGTTTAAATGTACGCCGATAGCGAAGCAAGTAACGAAGTACATAGATGAAAATTGGATGTTGGGTTTGTCACACACCTATCGCCATTGTTGTTTGTAGCGTGTTGCGTATAGGGAAAGTTTGATCGGTAAAAAACAGTAGTAGCGTGGCTCGTGCTAAAAAGGGAGAAAATCTCGGCGCGCAATAAAGGAAGACGAGGGGAAAGAGACTTTTCAATGCTTCCTTGCATTAACTGCACTCCGCTTCGTCGAAAGTGGTCTATTACGAGCCCTTCTCTCTTTCTTCGCGTCCTACACCCTCTTCCTGTTTCACCTTGCTGCCTCTGTCTTCTTTCAAGTTACTCTCGCCGCCGCTACCACCACTACTACCGACACCATCACCACCGTCGGCTACCTTTCTTTTTTCTTCTTCTTCTTCTCCTTCTTCTTTCTTCGTCTTTCCTGTTCCTTTCCGCCAGCGCCGTCTGCGAGGTAGCCATTCTGTCTGTTCGCTCGCCCGTCTCTAAAAGTCTTTTCTTGACCAGAGGAGCTCATTTCGATTAAGGATAATAGCAAGAGCCATGAAAGGAGCTAGATTCAGGGTGCCTCTGGCTAGCAAAGTGCGGGCTGACTTACAGCCGCTTCCTAAGAAATATCCACTTCGCGATGGCAAGCGATTTCGCGCGATTTCTTCCTCTTATTTCGCGAATTCCCTTCTATATACAAACGTAAGCATTCCTGCCGTCAGACGTCTAACCTTAACGCATTTACTTTTAGGATCGCATGACAGCCAATGGAAACTCCCCGTTGGACAGTATGCAAACTTTGGAGCATTACCTGAGTGACATAATGCGAGCTGGTGCCGCCGATACTCCCGAACATCTGAAAGGTAGGTCTCTTCTTCTCTGATCGTAATTGGAAAAAAGAAATCTCGATTGAGAGCACCGAACATATCGATAGTCGTGTTCGATACAATACGTCATGCGAGCTAAACGAGCTGGGGAATCCCGCGATGGGGAATGCGAAGGATTTCTCGAAGATCTTGCCGCTCGCTTAGAATCCACTCGTTTGCTGGCTCGTGCACGCTACGGAATGCATTAAGAATTCAATGAAGCGTTTGCCAGAAATATGTGCGCGTGCCGTTATCTTACCGTTCTCCGCGAGAAGAGCGATTTCTCACTCAAGTCCGACAGGAGAGAGCGGTTGGATACACTGCGGCTCCTTAAAAGGATTTCCATTGGTGCTACTGCTAGAGAGGAAGCTTACATGACAAGCGAATAATACACGGCTAGTTTCTAACATGACGATGGGTGTTTCTATAAATGCACGGCATTTCCATCGCATTTCGGTAGCCGATCCTAGAATCCCAAATAAACTAGTTACGAATTCGTCGGATGCACGCTGCTGATGTTGCGCTTGGGCAGTCAGTGAAAGAAAGAGAGAGAGAGAGAGAGAGAGAGAGAGAGAGAGAGAGAGCGTGAGATATAATCTGGCCTACCGGTGAATTCTAGCGATGGAACACGGTGGTTCTAGCCAATGGTCGGCACTATTGCGGAAGTTTTGGGAAAAGACTGTTTCCTAGAGAATCGACAACATGCAACTCGGGCAATAGCGGCGACAGGTCGAGTCAGCTAACTATCCGTGTAAGAGAACGAGCGAGCCAGCGTGCAAGTCGGAGGAGCACTTAAACTTCCGTCAGCCCTCTCGACACCCTCCACTCGAGGCGACTCTACTCACTCTCCGACGTCCGGACACCATGAACGCCGACGACGATTCTATGTGACTATACATAGACACGCTTGGGCATAGAAGCAATGAAAGACACAGAAGAGGCGGGGTGTAGGACGATACGCGTCTCGTCGCTGCTTTTCTCTTTCCCCTCGTCCCTCCCTATCTCTCTCTCTCTCTCTCTCTCACTTTCCTTTTTGCGTCTACCCAGTCTGTCTGGGAGTCCAGGCAACCCTCAGACAAGCGTTCTCGCGCCTGCAGTCAAGGGCAAGGGTGCCATCGCCAAGGCTCTCCTTCGTCGTTCGCCCACAACGAAACCCTACGACGACGACGACGACGACGACGACGACGACGACGACGACGACGATGATGCGGAAAGGGGTAAGCTCCCCGGCACGAAATCACGGATTCCTTCCACCTAGCGCAGCGCCGAGACTTCAAACGAACTATTCCAGTCGCAAGCAGAAAAAGGGAGACCCGTTCGAGAGTCAAACAGCTACTGCAGACATAATCGTGAACAAACATTGAGCCAATATTAAACATATTGTCTAAGTGTATATTCAGTGGGAAGTGGTTCCCTTTTCTTCACGTATTTTCTATATCTATGATCAGGGGCGGCTTACGTATTGCGGAACTGCAACATCCCCGATTGTGATATATTTTCCAAACACGTATACATTGTATTTACAGTGTGCATGTGTATTTCGAAAGTTGTAGCACCCCCACGATTTTAATTACGCACGATCATGACAAAATAATGGAAGAAAAATGAGTTTCTCCTTACGTTCGATCTTTTTTATTTGCAGACCTTCAATATATGTAGATACAAATTGTAAGCATATAATTACATGTATTATTCGTCGTAGATATGAAGGAAGTAATAATAGAAAACACGTGGAAATAAAACTTCGATAAATTCTAGGAGATACGCTCAACAAACGTTATTACCACTTGGTATGTACATCGATCTTTCCACGAGTAGAAACAGTCGATGTCGATCAGACGCGACGTCTTTCCGATTTAAATCTTTCGCTCCCAACGTTGTCGTCGTTTCGTTTCTTCTCGTTCGTTCATTAAGAACGAAAATGGTTCCGGCCATTGTGTCGTCCAGCTTTTTAAGGCCGGGTTATTATCCAACGATATCCTCCTCGTTACCTCGGCGCAAAGTGCCGGGTCTGTGTCCAGGGAACAAGGAGAAAGGTGACACCGTCGCAGACCGGCGCCTATATTGTATCGCGTAATTATTATCTTCCAAGACCGTGGAAATGTCCGTGCCAAGACGATTCTTTTCTACTTAATGCAAGTCGACGCGCCTGTGACCCCCCGCTCCCACCCTTTACCCAAGCCCATTCTGTCCGCAATTAAAATCTGATGGTCGATCGGAACAACATCACGGAGAATAACAATCCGTTGGTCGAGTTCGTTGTCGTCGTCGTCGTCGTCCTGGTGTTTGGAGACAGAGGCCGAATACCTTTCAAAGCGAAGACTCATTCTATCCGTGAGAAAAAAGATGTGCATGTGTGTGTGTGAGAGAGAGAGAGAGAGAGAAATTTCTTGAAAAGCCAAAAAATATATTGGGTGATTCTCGCACGAGAGAACTAGACGGACAGACTGCCGAGTTAACGGACTATTATTTTTCGGAATCCGAAGCAGTTGGATCGGTGCCATGCTTGTAATATCCTTCCACCTTCTATCCGCAATTAAAACCAACCGAAGCCGCCGCGGTAGTAATGGGGTTTCGATGTCTTCGTTAACTCGCGCCCTTTCTCGGATCCCTTGAAACCAGTCAGACGTTTTCTCGCCCAAGTGACAACGCTGCCGGAGAAAATTATTCTCTGCCAAGCTTTTTGCATTCGACGTAACAATGGCGCGATAGAATTTGACGAACTCGTTAAAGGAAATAACGTTGGATTATCTTCGTCAAAATCATTCGGAAGGATCGTCGATTAGTTTCCGGTAATATTCGTCGCAATTTTATTAAAATTGTTCCTTACGCTCGAAAAGACCCGTTTTTCTCTCCCAAACGCGCGTTCGTGGGGATGGCGGTCAAGAATCGAAAGATCGAGCACGACGAGCAAAGGGTCTAGCCAGTTCGGTGTGTGTAACTCCGACCGGTATACGGAGGTCTTTATTCTAGAACAAAAAGCTCTCTAGAAGCATTGTAAGGCTCCGCTGAGTGGGCGTGCTTTCTACGACGCCATCTTGGGAAGTGTCAGCACGACACTTTAAACTACGATAGTAGGTCAAGTCTTAGAAAATCCCGCTGTAACCTCGCCGACGATATAGTCGAGCCCATTCTTTCAACCCCCCCTTCTCTCTCTCTCTCTCTCTCTCTTTTTTACTTTGTGAAGGATGTAAGCTCTTGTTCCGCCGACTTTGTCGCAGAAACTTTCAAGATCCGACGTCGGGCTCGAATATCGAGTCCCGGATTAGTGTAGGGAGACAAATTTGCTGGGATTTTCATTGGTTTTACCGGTTTTCGTGATCGGGGTTAATTGATAATACAAAGTATTGATTTTTTTCTCCCCCCTTTCTCTCTCTCTCTCTCTCTCACACACACACACACACACACTCTCTTTCTCTCGTTCAAATAGCTTTCACCTGCATCCACGTTCTAGCATCGTCTATAAATAGTAACACATTCCCAAAGATAGGTGAAGTATATGTACGGTATGATTTACGTCACAGCGGCCACGTAAATCTTTTTCATATGCAGGGATCATGAATAAGATCGTAGACATTACGCACATACGCGAAAACTCATTTCACTGAGCAATATCGGTCACCTTACGATCACGACAAGTACGTTTCCAAGCAGCTGCTTTTAGATCCATTGAGATCACTCGCGGGTGCAATCAGGTACCTACGCTAAAACCAGCGACATTTGAACACCGAAAAGCTGCCAAGTGGCTTAGCGACTCTTAGTCATTTCGTAAAGACGAGAACACGGTAGTATTACCGACTTCAGAGATCGTTTCATCGAGATCGTATATGCGAACACGTTGACAAACCAAAATTGGTACCGGTAATCATGCGAAGAAGACAAAAAGCGGAATTTCATATAACAGGGACTTCATTTTTTATGAAAATTTTTGGAAGCGATACCAAAGAAATCGCGATTCTTCGCACTGCTGTTATACCTTCTTATCATCGTATAGAGGTTTTATTGCTCGTTCATATAGACGTTCGCCGTGGTAGTAAAGCACATTTTACGTCCTTGAACGAGCTTCGTCAGCCAACGGTACATCGTCTGACCTATATTGTGACGGCGGCTGTCATGTAATTGGTTACGCGGTTAGAGCCGGCAGGAGGGATGGTTTTAACGGTACTCCCCCGACATCTAGGGTTTCATCCGATCGCACGTTACGACGATCTACTCTTCCTCCAGCTTTATTCGTCCCTACCAACACCCTTCTCTCTCTCTCTCTCTCTCTCTCTCTCTGCTTTCTTTAAAAGGAAGGAAGTCTTCGCTTCGAAGATATTTTACCTTCGGTCCTTCCGAATATACCGAATTTAAGCGCATTACTAAAGTCGGATGATTATAATCCTCGTCACCGTTTGAAAGTTGGAGGATAGAAGTGAAAATTTAACCGGGAAGAGGGTGACTATGAAATCAGGAAAGGTTCCTCTTCCCGGGCGGAAGATGACGGTGCAACATTCTCTCCCTTTCCCTGTTCGATTCCTTTTCCTCGAGGGGTGACTGTGGCTAGGTCCGATGCTCGAAGGAAATCACGGATTGGGGTCGCCGGTTCCATCGGAGAGTGCCGTGCCTGTTACGAGGTGGCGCCATCCAGATACTGGATATTGCCTGAGATTATACGAGGAGTTGTGGATACGGGCGTTATCGATCGCAGTTGATACGGGGGAAGGAACTTGCTCGATGAAGAGAAAAGTAGAAAGAAAGATAGGAAGGAAGAAACGAGAGAAGTAAAAGAAGTCTTCTTGGTCTTCGTCAACGAGAGAAAAGGTAACCCTTGCGAGGTAGCTTATTAGATAACCCTTTTCTAGACTACTACTACGACGACCCTTTGGATCCTCGTTATCTTACACTTCTTTTCGTCGGACGTTCTTCTACGTAACAGGGATGGAAAGGCTCCGTAGCCTCTTTTGTCCGTTACGGAAGCGCACGTGCTCGCGAGCTCTCGTAAAACAGAGTTATCGGACTTATTTCAAAGACGCGTTACCATCTCGGAAGAATGGGCTCTTGGAATCCGATAAATATAATCGATTTCGGGGCGCGAGTTTAGCTCTCTCTTGCCAAGAATACTTCGAACTTACTTACACTGGTACGTATATGTATCCGGTGCATATACCACTTTGTGCCGCGGGGCGAATCGAATTTTCTCTTTCTCTTGCTCGCTCTGTCCACGATCGATATCGTCTTTTCTTTCCGCCGACGCTTCACGCCAGGGATAAGATATTTATACGAGCAACCTTCATTATTTTTATCCGTTGGTATATCTGGAGAAAAGGGGGGAGATTCCATGCCTCGGAATTTTGGTTATCGCATCGTGAGACAGATAGAAGGCTTCGTTATTGGTTTAATGGGTTCTTATCAAGCTGTAGGTGTATAACGCCGTTGCCACGTGCTTTTATCAGTCGATACCCTATTCTCTCTCTCTCTCTCTCTCTCTCTCTTTTATATTTGATATTCCCTTATCTGCGTTTCACGCGGAATTTAGATTCAAGTGTCTATTCGAAATAAGCAATTTCTTCTTCCGTCTTGCCACGTACTCTTATTCCGTACACGTTCGGGAGAGTATACCTAACCTCGTATTTTCTTTACCACGCTAGCGGAAAGAACGCCAAAGGTATTATCGAGTCACCGAGCAAGAGACACCTGTTATCTCACGGTTTTTATCGCGAGACGAGTGGTTCCTACCAAAGTAAGAGTGTGAGGAGGGGGGGGAGAGTCCTATGTCAAGAATACGACAGTATAATAAAGCGTTTCAGCCCTAAGGCTATGTCGTAGAATATTGGATTTCACGAGATGTGGTATTTGGATTCTATTCCAACCGGGTGATACGAATGGATGCTTCTCTCTTGTTAGAGTCGTACTTTCCCGCCTTGGGGCCCCGAGGCTAGTCACGTCTCCATCTATCGGCGTGCCATCGCCGATCTCCGCTTCACCTGGAAGTGGAACAAATTCTACTGCCATCTGGTAGCCACCGGCGTAAGACCGGACACCTGAGCATACCGCGCATGCGCCGTCGATCGGCGGGATTATCGCAGAATTTCGAATGTCTAATTTGGCAAGAACCTTGAACGGCGTTTTTGTAAAACGTGCTACGTCGTTTCGCAAGATCAATTATTTTATTATTGCGGACGTTTGCACGTTACTCGGCACGCGATCCTAAACTTTCGCAAGATCGCGAGCAAGTAACGTAGTTAGATATTTCAAGGCGAACACGCAAATTCTTTTCCAGAAGTGTAATACACGAGGTTCCTCATTATGTATTTTCTCCAGACCTTGCGCAAAAAGGAATAAATAACGTTAAGAATGTTACGTTACTTCTTCCTCTCCCAAGGTCCAAGCTCTCTTTCTCTCTCTCTCTCTCTCCCTCCCTCCACCCCCTTGTTGTTTTCTTGACCATAGTCAAATTATAAATAAACATTTGCCAGTATCCTGGGTGTCTTTTGTGTCCACGTCATGTGCCATTAGCGGGACGTATATTTAAGCCGCTATGCAAGCCGTCGCGCAAAACAAAGCTCCGCAAATATCCTGAGGGACAAAGGCTTACGGTAAAGAGTACAAAAAGGGTAGGAAAAAGGGCGCCTCGCTAGGGTTGCAGAGAGAGACAAGGATGGACGGAAGGAGAGACCGTGTCGAACGGTTGAGTAGACGAACGGCCGCTTGGCATCGTTTTCCAAAAAAATGTAAGAATCCTTTTTCTTAACCTTGCACTCGGAAATCCTTCAAGGTTATGTCATTTATTGCAGCGAATAATCTGGCACGTAACTCGGTTATCGAAAAAGTTCTACGCATTAGTCGAAATACATTGAAATTTATTAGTAATAAATTATTACCGTTCAAAGTCGTAACTCTAAGTTCCAGGGTCACGCGATAACGTTTCATTTAATAATTCTAACACAAGTAACAAGAAATACGGATCCCAGGTTACTCATCGCTAACATAGATCGACGCTTTGTACGTCTCCTTATCGCGTACTATGATTTCTTGAGCGTCTTTTGCTCACTCCTGGAATCAATCACGATCCCAGGTCAAACTCCCGGGCGAAAGTCACCGATTCAGCCCCCCTAGAGTCAAGAGTTTCTCGAGTCGTTTCTTCCAGCAACCGCAAGATTTCTTTCCGTGCTCCCGCAAGACAACCGCAAGAAAAAGTAATCTCTCTTTCTCTCTTGCTCTCTTTTCCTCTCGCCCCCCCCTCCCGATCTAGCCCCAGGATTCACGAACCGGTGAAACACGAATAACACAGTTACGCAGTTTACTTCATTCCGATGAGTACCTCTCCTTCGTTCTCTCCCCCGATGCTTCGGGGCAACGCCTTGCGGTCTGACATTTCTAAACGTTCGAAACGTCTCAACTATCTGCGACACTACTGCTATCTCCATTCCCGTTCTCAGGCTTTGCCTTACCCATAGCTAAGTCCAAGCTTCGGGAAAACGACAATAGGTACTCTCCAGACGTGGGTATCGATGTTACTTGTAAAAGTAGCCCTGACTCTGGCGCAAGGATAATGCCATGTTTAGACGGGTCGAGTATTGCGTTTCCTGGTTCAAAGTTCATCCTGGCTGCGGAGTATTCGAGACCTATTAATATCATGTAACCGCTAAAATTCTCGCGTCTCGCGAGCACTTCTCTCATTCTCTTTCTCCCTCTTGGGTAAGGGTATTATATTCGAACGGGTAATCCTTCTAACGTTTCCGCCGGGTAATGGCTTTCGTGAGAAGAACGGCTGTAATCGATTGCCGGGCGAATCGATCGGAACGAAAGAGAAAGAGGGGGAGAGAGAGAGAGAGAGAGAGAAATGTCGAGAATTTCTATTCTTCGTAAAATCGAAGGAAGGAAGGAAAAGCAAACACCAAGAGCGGGAAGAACGCAGACGTTTTACGTTTCACATTTTTCGAAGCGACATAGGAGGAGCAGTAGCAGCAGTGCTAGTGGTAGTACCGGTGGTGGTAGTCCTAGGGACTTTTTTTTCTTTCCCCTTCTTTTTTCCTTTCCATGGATATATACCCTGCCTCGTTGAGAGGTCGACGAGGTCTCAACGAGGGAGAGAGAGACTTTCGATTTGCAAGCGCGGAAGCTGCGAACGCTGTGTTGATTAATTGGCACTTAATCGTTCGATTATCGTGGATGCGGGACAGACGTTCTGCCGCGAGCCTCGCTGCAGTCAATTCATTAGGGAAATTAATAAGCAGTCGCGTCGTCCTCGTCCTCGTCGTCGTCGTCGTCGTCGTCGTCATCATCGTAGTCGTACTCGTCGTTGGTATGGCGCATTCGCAATTAGCTTCTTTCCCCAGGCGGTCTCCAGGCCGGAGCCCATTAACGAATGCCCCCTCGAACGAAGAATCGATCTCTTCTACTTGCATACTACTCGTAGCCAATCAAGAGAGAGAGAGAGAGAGAGAGAGAGAGAGAGAGAGAGGACAAGAGGACGAGAAGGAAGAATTTCGAAGGTACGCGAGTGGTACGATTAAGATGGATGGATTTAGTTCGAACCGATTCGGTTTAATTAGAGATTCCCAGCGATTTCAGACCTTCCCCGAGGATGTCCTCGAGTCATGCAATTTTTTATCTCCCTCTTTCCGAGTTGGCATCAGGTGCGAATAAAAGCGACGATCCGGCGAGAGCACTGGCTCCTCTCGAATAACTTTTTCTTACCGAACTTTTCTCTTCTTGGACTCTTCTTTCGACCTTTGAACCAGATTGCAGGCAAACTCAGCTTTCTAACATTCGAACGATCGTATTCTCTGGTGAACGACAAATGTAACTTCCTCCCTTTGCTCGTTCTTCTCGTTCCTTGGACTTTGAACTTCACATCCTTCCTTCGTGTCGATCCCAACGTCTCCGGGAGAAAAAGATTATATCAAGTTTGAACTCTCCGAGCGAAGCTTTCGTTCAATCTCGAGAAATCCTCTGTCTCCTTATTCTCTCTGATTTTCTTTCTTACT
>JAIFRP010000021.1:10477213-10492626 GCA_032403825.1 Odynerus spinipes | reverse complement strand
GAGAGAGAGAGAGAGAGAGAGAGAGAAGAAAAGTAAGATGAAAGCCCGTTTCATGACGAGAAACCGATGATACTTGAACCAGGCGAATCTTCCTTCTTCGGGTCTTCGCTTTCTCTCTATTGTCGATTATGCAATCCCCATAAATCGTTCTTTACGGTTCGTGTAACTCGAGTATACACGGTAGTTAACTCCCCCCCTCTCTTTCACATTCATGTCCCTTTAGGGCTAAGACAAGAATTCTTGACACTGCGACGCGGGTTCGTCTCCATATATGTCGATCGTCAAGGAGATCTCGCAACGACTCTCTTAGGAAAATCGCATCGCAAATTTGACTTGGTAACGCGTCGGTATCTAGGGAAAAACATAAGGATATAATATTTATTTTCCTATCGTCGCTTTATTATCGTGTCTTCCCTATACAGAAACGTATAATATATTCGACATTTATGGAAGAGATTTCAACGACGACGTCTAGGAGTTACGACCAAAACATTTTCGTCGGACCTAAATATGTATGTATAATAAATTCGTGCGTGATGCAACGCGAGTCTGATGAACCTGGACCAACCAAATACGATAAATTTCGTACCGATAAAACTTGGCGAAAGTCCTCATTGAATATACATGCATTTAGAATAAGTCAATAGGGTGAGCAGGTTAATGGATGGACGGGGCCCGGTAGATGGACGAATCGTAGATCAATTATGAAATTTATTACGAAAAAAACTAGATTTTTAATTTATCTTGTTATTATTGTATTTTCTGGAGAAAAGAATAACATTTGTTTTAATGCAACGAATCTTTTTTTTACTACATAAAAAAGGAGTAATATAGTTTACAAAGTTAGTTTGTTTCTTAAGAATATCTTAACAACCATATTACGTCCATCTTAACTAATAACGTGTATCGTTATCTTACCTTATTCCCGAAGAGAAGACTTTTCTTATGTAATACATTTTTAACGAACTCGCTTGTGAATCAAATTCGCGTAGGAGCTCATAACTTTGAAGGAAGTTTCCTCGCAAAGTAAAATCACGTTGCAGCGCGTAGTTCGAATTTTCTACTTCAGAGGGATGTCGCGATTCGCGAGAGAGTTCCAACGTAAAAGGAGAAAGAGACAGAGGAAGGAACTCGTACGATGTTTCTACGGTTCAAACTTTGAATTCGCTTAGAGAGAAAAAAGAGAGAGAGAGAGAGAGACGGAGATAGAAGAGACCCAGGAGAGTCGACGACGTGTTACATGAAACGTACGCTCAAACGGAAAGGGAACGAGACTCGAATAATTTTAACATGACCCAAATGCGGTGCGCCTCGAATTTTCTGAGCGTGCTTCGTCCGAATCCGCGCTTCTTCCGATGAGAAAGAAAGAAAGAAAAAAAAATAGCAAAAAAGATAATACTCGAAGTTAATCCTATCGAACGATTCCGAACGATGTGTTCCGGTAGAACAGGTCTTACGACGTGTCGCATCGTCGACTCCGTATCACGGGCAGCCTTTGAACCTGAAATTCTATTTACGAGAACGAAAAACTTCTCGCATGGCTGGGAAAGAGAAAACTTGAAAGGAGGAGACACCTTCTCTCTAGTAAATCGCTTTCGTCGTTTCGTTCGGGGTTCTTTCTTTTTTCGAATGAAATTTGCCCGTATCCAAAAGATAGGTACAGTTTAGGGCGGCGATTCTCAATCTGTTTTTTTTTTTTATTCGCGTACAACCCAACCAATAAGTGATCGTGAATTATATCAGAAAATCTATGAACTTTTCGACTTTCTTAGTACTAATGTCACCTATCGTAGTCGTTAGTATTCAAACGAATCAATTTCAACGAGTTCTTTTGAAACGAATTTTGATCGTCGCGAAGAAGACACGTTTCATTTCCAGGATATATTCCCACCACCCGGATGATACCAAATTCCTATTCTTCCTCGTAACAAACGTCAAACGTTTCGCATTATTCGCGTAGATTGGAATAAGGGAGAGAATTCGCGCGAGAGAGCCAAGAGGTTGATGATCCCAAATCACGGAGCGTGAACCCGGCTGCACGGCGAGATGTACGTAAATATCGAACGAGATAGCGATAGACGCGATTACGAAGCAGTTTCTCGTTCGACTCGGTTCTTCTTCTCCTCCTTCTTTCTTTCTCTCTCTCTCTCTCTCTCTCTCTCTCTCTCTTTCTTTCTCTTTATTTTACTTCTCCTTATTTCACTTTCTTTGCAACGCTTCCATCGCATCATGTAGCCTTCAAAGTTCAGCTTCTTCGAATCCTCCTCAACGCGTATACGATAATACATTGTTTTTCTTTTCTTTTTCATTCTTTCATTTCTTAAGAGACTGTAAGATAGATTGATAGATAAATAGATAACGCATGTGTTACATCCGGAGGCGACAAGCCCATAGGGATGGCAAGAGTGCAAAAGAGTGAAAAAGTAAATACAATAGAGTAATAATACATTAGATAATAATAGATAAAATAAATCCAATAAATAGATAAATAATAATAATAAAAAAAGGTTGGACATACCAAACATACGTATATCTTTAACAAATACATTTTTTTTGAGCTTGAGACGTCTTTACAAATATTGGAGAAAGAGAGAGATAAAAGGAGAGAGAGAGAGAGAGAGAAAGAGAGAGAGCACGTTCGAAAGCTCGAGCTCTCTCCTAAATATGTGCTCTAAGCCTAACCTATCTAACTCTCTTTCACTCTCTTTCGCGAGACTGAGATATCCACCGGTTTCTATTCTTAGACGACTCTTCTTCGCTTCGCACTTTTCTTTCGTTGTTTAATTTTCGTCTTCGAGCTTAACTCGTTCGAATCACTACTTGTGAATAAATGAACTTGTACCATTTAAAAAATGGCTCATATGTAGGTACTTATTACATCATATTCGGGACGTAAAACGAAAATAATTTTTATGTAACAGACCATGACATTCTACAAATCGATCATAGCGAAAGGTCAATTTTCGTCTTCGTCGTCCTAATCCATTACGCCTTATTACGCCCATTACTATTAACTCGCTATAAGTTAGGTCAGAGATCGATTGAAATGTTTTTTTTTTCACAAATTTCAATAAATTTAGACTCTTTTTTATGAGCAAAAATGTGTCCGTAATATACAGCCACTTTTAATTCTAGCCAAATGATGCAGATGGGTTAAGAAGCTCTTGTTACGTAGCTATATAAAACGTAGCCCGTGCGCGTAGTCTTTCGCATGATTTACACGTAGGAGAACGACTGTCAGGAGGAGGGTACGCTACTTTTGAGTACACCTGGACACTTATGTCACAATTACTAGCGCTTTCAAGACCACGCCTCGATACGTAAGAAGAAGAAGAAGAAGAAGAAAAAAAAGGAAAAGAAAACTTTCTCGTGGAGAGCGCGCGCGAAACTAGTCATTTCGTCGCTCTCGGGAGAAATGATCGATCGTGGACACGTTTCACAGGTTTCTCGCGCTAGCTGCCGTACGTATGCTACTACCAACTTGAAATATTTACGATACTTTCGAAAGTAGTTAAATGTTCAATTAAATCGGTACGTTAATCGGCACGATGTGCTTTTGTTAGATCCAAAATGAATAAAAACATCGATCGTGTTCAGATTTATCGTAGGAATCGCATTCACATTCGTCGTATCTAGTTTTATAGTTATAAACAACCGCAGTTTAGTCATAGCCGTCGAACTTGGGTTCGTTACGTTCGTCAGGTTCAGGTTCATCGTTTGGTGCTTTGAGAATCCTCGTGGTCATCTTATATTTCCGTCCGCGTCGTAGATCATAAATTTTCTTGGATCTTGCTTCAATGAGAGCGTAGGATTTCATTCGTTTGCAGCAAGGACGGAAGCGTTCGATGATCGTGTATCTAAGGCAATGTTTTTCACACTTTCTTATCTTACGACACATGGTTGTTGAATTTATAGTTAAACTTGTGCGGTTTATTTAAATTATAATAATTTTTATTAGGACACTGCTTGTGCTTTGGACTTTTTTCAAAAGTAATTTAATTCGTAATTTGTAAAAATTTGGCTTGTTATTATTTTTTTCAAATTAAAAATATTGCAGTGCTAACTTCACCGACATCTTATGTCACGTCCTCTTCCGTGATCCGTAGATCAACGGAACGTTCTATCGGCGTAGCGTCGATAACGGGTGCATCGTCGTTCGTAGAACGTACAGCCCCGGTTCTAAATGGGTTAATATGCACATCCGTGTCGTAGCTCGCGTTATGTCACTGATGCAGCCTAATTGAATGGACCGTGATCTACCGGGTGTCTTGAGAGTCCAGAGTTTACAACATTGATCTTGGTCCTTTCGAGTTGAATATACGGTCAACCAACATTCCAATACTATTCTTTATTATATCGAAATAATGAACAATCCTATTGTTAATTTCACGTCCAAATTACACGACTATTTAAAAAAGTACATAACCTACCTACATTTTTTAAGAGAACGCGATTTTCCTTTTAAATTCCAACAATTATATTTTGAATTTCCCGCCCGGAATCGCGCGGTATATTCGAAAGGTACGTTTTTACGAGAACGTAAACTCGCTTTCAAATTCGATCAACCGCGTAGTCACACTTCGTATATACGAAATAAAGGCGCGTTTATTTATTTTTCTTGCGTCAAGAGTGAGAAAGAGTGACAGAGGGGGGAGAGGAGCACGTTGAACGGTTCCTATAGAAAATAAGGTCACTTTCGTTGTCGGTGGTGTCAGCCAAACGATTACAAAGTGGTCCACCGAGTGGCGTATGTCATGAAACGAAAACGAAAGACAGAGAGAGAGAGAGAGAGAGAGAGAGAGAGACGGTTAGCTAACACTTTCACTCGGGCAACAAACGGCGATCCGTTTGACGGCCGCGACGATTTCAGATTGCATTACAATAAAGTCGCGCGCCATTGTGAGCCTCCCGGTGAATTCATTCACGACGAATAATAAGGAGGGATTATGAACTACAAAGGAGGACTGGTTAATAATAATTATAAATTATGCACACAGTTTCAAACAAAGAGTGAAAATAAAACTGATCATTCACTCGTAAGAAATCGGTAATAGCTTATATAATTTTATATAAATGAAGCAAGTAACATTTTTATTATCAGCTGTTTGTTTTACTTATAAGTGCAGCACCTCCGAGACATTTTTGGTTTTGAAACCTAACATTAAAATTTTTAAATTCAGCATAGTGTGACGTAATTGCGACGCCTATGGAATGCGAAGGGTTAAATCCAGTCAGGCTGACATTTAAAATTCAAAGGGTTAATACAATTTCGGTATCTCATTATTCGTGTTCATATTGTTTTCCACTGTTTCAAAACGAATTAAGCGACATTATCGAACAACAGACTTTCTCAAACTTTTTCTTTCGATTTAAAGTATCATCGATTTGCATAATTACACGACCGACGACATTCCAAAGCCCCGCTATTACCTCTGGACATCGAACTTTCATAAATCGAGCAAACACCGTCGAACAATGCAATTCGAAAAGTTACTCCAGGACACTCAACGGTCCCGTTAAAACGTCGTTGAACAATAAAACGCCCGTTACCAAAGGGAGAGACAGTTTCGGAATCGCGCGATCGGCTTAAAGCGAAGCCACAATATGTCTGCGTTTAATTGCTTCGACATACAATACATACGTATATACGGAGTGTTCATTTGAAAACTTCACTTTTAATTATCTCGAAAAGAATACATTTTTGAGAACAAATGTTTAATAGAAAAGTTTCGTGGTTTCGACGGAGAAATACAAATATTATTTTTATATACTATTCATATACTATTTTATTTATTTATTTATTTATTTATTTATTTATTTATTTATTTATTTATTTATTCAATATACGGGACAACCCTTTAGTAAATGGATAGATAAAAAAAACAATAATAAATTATATATAAACAAGAACAAGTTATAACGAGCTTTATAAGTTTTATATACCTTTATATAGCTTTATATAGCTTTATAAGCTATATAAGTTTTATTAACTATTATATAAATCTCTTTCCAAATTCACTTCTTACTTGTATTAAAGATTCTCAAGAACATTTTTTCTTTTCTATTAATATGTATTTAACAAAATATTTTGTATTCATTTACTAAAAGTAAGAAGCGTATTCGAAGACAAAGTATTTCCTCCTCGAAACTTTTTTACTAAGCATTCTTTTCCACGTCGTGTGAAATGCATTGTTTTTGAGATAATTAGGCGCGAAATTTTCGAATGAACACCCTGTATATGTATATCAATATACACGCATCGTTATTGGCTACGTTCGAACAGAAGCTACAGAAGTAACAACGACAATTCGATTCATGCAACTATTACAAGGTTTCGAAGGAGACCTTCGTCAGTGCATCGATACGAGAAATACGATCGACTTTGAGCCGCGAGAAGTTTATTTCGTTTTGCACCGTTGTAATATCTATGTCGTTTTACGTAATAGGTCACGGAAAAATAGTTTGCGGGATTCACGTAGGAAATGCATCGCGCGGCATTGACTTTGAAACGAAGCGTTATACCATTCGAATTGTCTCACTCTCTCTCTCTCTCTCTCCCTTTTGCTTCCAGAACTTTAAATTACGAGCGAAAGAGACACAAGTATGTACGTGGAACAAAATTGTTGCTTCAGCAGTAAAACATCTTTCCGGTTTGCACAAATACGCTCTTCGGTGAGTTTCGTAACGCTATTAAGCCGATCGAGGTTGCAGAAACTTTGCTGACTGAGCGAGGCCTTCGAAAGAAAGAGAAAGAGAGAGATAGAGAGATCGGTAACAACAAAACGCCGATGCTTTTCGTAATATCTTCATCAACGAGGACGAGGTGGATTCGTAAAAGATTATAGATGTACCTATGTATCGTTGAAAAAAAAAACGAATTCCTCGCCTTAAAAATGAATTGACCATATTTTTTGAACTCAATAACTAAATTTCATACGAATTCAACCATACGATCAAAGAAAAAAGAATTTACAGCCAAAATTGAATACTCAACTTTTCGTCAAATTTTAATCAAATTAATCCAAAATATGCAAATTCGAAAACCGAACGAATCGTTTTAACACGAGAAAAAAACTAGAATCTCCTATAAAAATATACCACTATCGTTCTCGCAACATTTTCACGAATATACAAAGCTACAAACTGGAAAACTGAATGAAACGTTTACTTAAACCGAACGAATCCATCTTAATCGGCAATTTGTCGTAATTTCATCGAGTTGAATCAGCCGTTCTCGTTTTCCAATCGTGTAACAAGTTCCACACGTACACGAGTGAGCTGGTATGCGTGTATACATATACCTACGTACACGTCGCGCGTCGGTAGGTAGTACGCACGACCTTCGATCTCTCCATGCTTCGAAACGGAATCGATTCTGACCCAGGAAAGATCGAGCGGTGCTCGGCCGGTATTAGAGAGTAATTGCTTTTACAAGGCTCGCTGCCGTAAACGATCTACGGTTGGACAACGCTCACCAGTTCTATATTTAGCTCGTACCGCTCGTAGACGCACCTGAACTAGTTGCAGCGAGAACGAGAGCTAGTCAAGTTCACCGGACTCCATTATTCGACGCGAACGCTTTCGGTCGTGTTAATTGCTCGTGGACTAATTCCTGTTAAATGAATTTCTAGAGGAACAAGAGAACGCGAGATGTTGTAAAGCCGACGCGACGTCAAGAAAGAGTATCCTGTTACTCGCGAACGATCTTTCGCGAGAAATAATAATTTACGTAAGATACCAGGAACTTGGTGGATTTGTTAGCGTTCTTTGCCTCGTGTCGGACCATCAAATACCAGTTTTCCGATTTCTCAGAATTTGCAAAGATCAAATGTTGAAAACGATCTCTCGTTTTTGCTTGGCTACGGCGATGCCAAAAGGAGGGTAATCTTTTTTTTGCGTATGTGTAGGTATGTGCGTAGGCGTGTACGTGTGTATATTGGTGTTTATTACACTTCTATTTTAGAGGCCAAAAAACTGAACCGATTGTGATAAATGAGATATCACTGGATTCGTCTTGATATTACGGGTAACATAGGATATGTGACGTCACGAAATGAACAGTACGGTGTACTCGAAAAAAAAAAACTTTTATTTGCAGACATCCATCGGTTTGATTATAACGCTTATCGATTTATACTTCAAACTATCTATAAATAACCATAAACTAAATGTTTTTTTTTCGTTTTTATATTTCCAAATATTAGCTTTTGTGTTTAGGTGATACGAATTAGGCAAGTTTCCCCTACATATGTAATTTTGGTCGTAGTCGGATTTTTTGTTTGTTAATTAACTCTTTTATCGCTCGAAATAAAAAGATTGACAGCCTAAACAGATTTTATAGCCGAGCCGAAAAAGAAACCTTTCTAGAAAGGCCGCGCTTTTCATCCGAGTACCTTCGTCGTCGCGTTAATTCGTCCTAACGAGATATACATAACAATTTACGTAAGATACCGGGAACTTTGATCGTGACGGCGGAGTAAACGGATATACCAGCTGACTGCAGCTCGATGTTTTATCCAATTAAAGCGAAGGAGATGCGTCAGGTGGTTCAGGCGTTTTCTCCTTTTTACGCTGAGATCGATTGCGGCGAAGACGTAAGCTCGCGAAAAGCGCGGGCTTTTTTTCTCGCAGCCTAGAGCGATTAACGTTCGTCTTCTCGCGTGTCTATTATGAGAGTTGACAATTAGAGTCAATGGAGAGAGATCATTCCGAGTATTTTATTTCCCATGATCTCCGCGAATTTGCATTCGAGATTTCGACGTCATTGTGTTTCGTGATCGGCGTTCTGGAGGCGGTGGAAAAATGGCGAAGGAGGTTTCTTACGTAAGTGAGGAGTATTCTTTCCGGGATACTCGAGAAGTATGAGCTGAAACATACAATGTGCAATATTATCGTATTTATTAGACACGAATGATAAGAATGTGTAATATTCGTTATAAGGAAATATCGATCACTCGTTATCCTTTTAATCGTTTATTACTATTTCAATGGTTTGTTTTTAATATGTAAAAATGTCGATAGAAATTTTTAAAAAATCATCAATGCATGAAAAATAACAGGACTCCTACTATAGGAGTAATATAAATAAAAACGGCGATAAAAATTTAAAAAAAGTCATCAATGCACGAACAATAATAGAACTCCTATTATAGGAGTAATATAAAAAACGACAAGAATTATACAAAAATATTCGAAAGGTTTAACTACGCAATACTCATCCGCAAAATGCGAAAAATGTCGATTCTCTTAAAAAAAAAAAATCCTCTTTTTAACGAAAAGAAAAGGATCTCGCTCTCCCCAACGCGTTATTATAATCATACGAAGGAAAAGGTGTTGGAGATGCGCGAGACAGAGAGTCGTAACGCATACTTCGCGATCTAAGGAGAGATGGATAGACGCAGAAAGAGAGAAAGAGAGAAAGAGAGACAATGATGAAAGAAAGATCGAGAGGGAGGACAAAGAACGGTCTCGGTGCAGAGATTGCTGCAGATCATCCACGAGGATCCTACTCGCTCTTTTCCCGGCTAGCATCTGTCGGTAGACTACTCGCTCGCTAGCGCACGGACGCCGTTGCGCTATTACTATAGTTAGAACGCACGGTTTTCAAGCACATGTTGGCCTTCGTTTGTCATCGTGACATTTTACCGTATTCACGCGAGCCGCAAGAAGCGTTCGCGGGATATGTCACGGTATTTAAATACGAATTCTAGACCTTTTGCGTTTATTCTCCTCACTTCCACGCGATTACTTCCCTTTCTACGTTTATCCTTTTCTCCTTTCCCGATTATCTTCTTCCTTCCTTTCTTTCTTTCTTTCTCCCTTTCTTTCTCCCTTTCGCATTCCACGAGAGGAACCGTCCCCTCTTTCTCAATTAATACATCTCTTGCGCATCGAAATCAGCCTCGCGAGATCGTCTCGGATTTATTCCGTGAGTCGTCCTTCCTTCGTTACGTTACTCCCTTTTTAGGCACGACCGCAGGGAGTACCTTATGATCTGGATAGAGCAAAAAGTGTAACAGACGATTATTTCCGAAACTATTCGAGATATCCAAAAACCCTTTTGGATCTTTACGTTTCATAACAAGACCGAAATGTATGCATGTGTGTGCGTGTGTATGTGTGTATCCACTCCAGCGGCTAAACGGCTGCACGAATCGAGTTGAAACTTGTACAAAAAATCCGGCTGTACCCAAGGAAGATCCACGAACAATTTCGGTTCGATCCGACGTTCGATTACAAAATGGCGGGCGTTTCAAAAATTAAAAAATTCATAAAAAATCTATTATAAAACGGAAAGAATTCAAACTTTGTAAAAGTATGTTAAACACTAACGGCTAATAACCTGAATTTTTTCAAAATTTTTTATCCAGACAATAAAAAATGGCGAACAAATAAATATTTTTATCGGCGAATCGAGTTGAAATTTATATCGAAAATTCGGTTGTACCCAAGAAGAATATCATAAAAAGAAGGTCGTGCCTAATTAGGTCGTGCCTAATGCGAAAAAGCGAAGCTTTTTCGCCAGGGGGTCCAGGGGGCGCAGCCCCCTGGCCGGCCTGAAAGGCTGGTCTTCATTTTTATTTTACAAATAGAACACAGTAACGTATAAGAAAAATGATAAGAGTGATATAAGAAACGATAAATTTCGTTATAAAAATATTATCAAGTTTTACATCCGCAATTTTTACCTTGCTCTCTTCTGTTTCTTTATTTTTCTTTTTTTTCTTTAACGATCTCACGCACTGGATTCGCAATATTTTTTACATCGTCATCGCTATTAATCACCGTTTTCTTTTTCCAACGAGAGATTGCTATATGGTTAATCCTTATCTCACGGCAACCGTTCAAATATTGACTGATTATTTATATTGTTCGATAAACTTCAGATGTTCCTCGTTGTCTCGCCGAACTCTGTCAAACAAAAAAAAGTAAAAATACATAAATACTTGAAATTTTTTAATCCGTGACACAGACCCGTTTTTAGTTCTATCCAAACGATGCAGTTAGGTAAATTAATCGATTCGTAAATCAGCGTGAAGGGAAACCGATTGAACATCGAGATATCAAGGTATATACGATGTTGCAATTTTGATTACATCAACGTGTTTGTTTATAGAACGTCAAGTTGCTGCAAGTACCATAAAAAAGAAAAAGATTGACTAATTCAACAATTAATTAGCCTTGATCTATACGTAGATCGTTTCTTTCGATTAATATTTTTTCTCTTTTTTTTTTCTTGCGGTTTTCTTGCGGGTTTCGCAGCACGAGCCGCATGATTTAACGACGACCGTTTTCGGTAGTAATACAAAGCGCGCTCTCTTTCTTCTTTCTCTGTCTTTTCTCAGAGAGAAAGACGAAGGAAAGGAAGAGGGAAGGAACTCGAGTCGAGCGATGATCTTTGCTCCTTTTTATCCGATCGCCGACTACCGTTTCGACACGAGCCGAGATTCATCGCGTTTGCCTACTGGCGCCTTCGTTATTAATGGACTGCCAATGGTCTCCCGTTTCTCTCTCTCTCTCTCTCTCTCTCTTTCTTTCTTTCTCTTAATATCTATCTTTATAGGTATCTCTCCGTCTCTCTTTTACTCGTTTGCTAGAATGCCACGAGCGAGAAAGTACTTTCGCGATTGTTCTCCGCGATACGATCGCGCTATGCTCGATAGATGATGGTAATCGTGATCGTTAACGCGAAAAGCGGTAGATGCGGGAATATAGTAATGGATCGTAGGTCGAACGAAAACTGTTTAGCTTGTTTATCGACACGCTTTTCGACGCGTTTACGTGATCAGGATTAACGACGATGTTTATGAGCATTATGAGCACACGTAGTATGCTGCGTGATATAATGTATAGTAAAATGTAATTCGTATTATGTACAGGGTGCCGCAAGACTGACGATCTAATTTTACATCATAATATTATCATCTACATATTACTATATATTACACGTATACTATGTATATCACATCTGAGTTAATTTTTTCTTACGAATCTTATGAATTATGAAAAGGAAAATGAAGAACAGCAGGAAGGGGTGGCAAAAAGTCTGAGAAGATAGAGGAAACGAAAAATTATATTTAAAAGGTTATGAATTTTTCAAAACCAGTTCGTTTCCTTTGCGCTATCCTATATAAGCAAAAAATGTATGTATGTTGCAATCATTTACAATAATATATACGTACGTTTTTATAGAAAAAGCTTAGGCGTAACCTTATATGCCGGCAAATACTATAATCATTGAAATTGTATATTACATATTGCGTCAGGGTTGCCTGCCCGAGCTGTGTTTTATTAAATAGATTAACACGTTGAGTGTCATAGCGATCACCGGTGACCGACGCTCGATTTTGCAGATTCTCTTTGAAATGTTTATAAATTTTATTTCCTTGACCTCGCTTGAAAGTATCGTGCGTAAAGAAGCTCAATTAAAAGTTTTACAAGATAAACTAGTTAAAATCAAGTTTACGGAATTTTGGTTAATTTTATAACAAACAGCGTATATAAAATACACGATTCAAGCTCGAAGAAGCTTAAGTATCATACGTGATACCGAAGACTGTGAAAGGGTTAAAAATTTCAAGAGTTTCCTCTCTCGAAGGAACGGCTCTTTCGTCTCGGAGGTCATCCACGTTAAGATCTTGCGACCTTAACTCGACGCGAGCCGTGTTCTCACGACGCACGATGGCTTAGCTTAGCACGCGCGAGAATGAAACGCGCGTGGAGGAAGAGAGTGCAGTGGGGCACCGAGAAAAATGAGGATGAAGAGTGCGTTGGAAAGAGGAGTGGCGAGGAGAGGAAAGAGGGAGAGGGGGGGGAGGGAAGAAGAATATGGGGTCGAAGGTAGATAAAAGACAGAAAAGAGAGGTTCAGGAGATCTTTGGACCTCGGTGATACCGCACCGATCGGATGGCCGGTCTTACGAGATAACGGATTTCCCTTCGAACGGAGTCGAGTCTCGTCTCTCGTTCGTATCTGTCAGTCGAGACTTCTATGCACACCTAAACTTTCGTTTCGAACCTTTGTGAAGCATGAATAGGATACAGCGGAGGATCTTTCCTAGCTGACACGCTGGTATCTCTCTCTCTCTCTCTCTCTGTAATTTCTCTTTTTTCTTATAGAATTATAGACCTTCTTTTTATTATTACCTTACTATTTCATTATTATTATTATTATTATTATTATTATTATTATTATTCTCTACTTTATAATTATTATATCGTATAACTTGTTTTATATTTATATCTGTCTGTTTATTACTGTACCTATACTGTACTCACATTTATGTAGGTACTTATTCTACAACCTACTGTTTTTTGTGTTCAGTGTTCTCTGTATATTACTATTTCATCGTCCAAAAGGGATTCCATCCCTGGAATAAATCTTTGTTTCTCTCTCTTTCTCGCTCGTTTTGTCTCGCGTGTGAATTCTTCATAATTTATTCACTTTTTTTAAACTGAAAGATCGGTAGTAGAATTTCGGAGAATTTCCATTATTCGTATTAATAGGGAGAAAAGCGAATGAATATTGCGTTGATAACAGAACGATAATATTGATGACGTTCTGTTTTGTATGTCTCTACGTATTGCTAGAGAAATTTGTACTAAATTTAGAACTCTTGGACTTCTCGTCTTACTCGGGATTTATTTCCCTTCGATGACGATCAGCGTTGCTACTGGGCTGCTTCGGAAGCTCGTAAAGTGAAACCCCAAGGCTAGGTGTGTTTTCCTTACCAAGATTATTCTCGTGACGACGGGGATAGACGAATAGCCAAGAAAAGAGCGAGAGTGAGAGAGAGAGAGAGAGAGAGAGAAGAGAAGAGAAGATAAAGAGAAGGAGAAAGAAAAAGATGGATATAACATTATGCAAGCCGGCCAAGGAATCAGGAGAGACGATCCTCCCCGGGGTTATCGCCGCCTCTCTCGAGAGCAAGAGATCGACCGAAGAAGATACGTTGATTTTCTTCGAGATGCTGCTCGGACCAGCGCAACGAATTCTCTCCGAAAGAAAGAAAAAAAAGGCAAGAAATAAAAAGATAGAAAACCACGGCTTCGCGTCTTCGGCCTTTTCGGGAGATCCACAGGATTTCTCTTTTGATGGCGCAGCATGATCGAAGCCACGTCGATCATACGGCTATTTTATGAGATCTCACGACGTACTGTCAATCTTAACTCGACGTGTTTCGCTAACAATAAGAAATAATGCCATCCAGTGATCCCGAGTCCATAAGTCATGCTTTGGAAGTTTAATTTGAAGTTTTCAAGATGGACACTCAACAGATAAATATTTTTTACATGAATAACAAATAAATAAAAGATAAAAAAGAAGAAGGAAAATTGAGAGTGAAAAAAGAGAAATTTTTCGGGCTAAATATAAATTCATTTATATCCACGATCGGGAGATGTCGGATACGCGATGTCGAGTGATGTATAGGACGTATCGGAAAAAGTGAAACTTCGTTATACCGTACAAATTCATTTATTCGTTGCTACGCGCTGGGCTAGCGGGCGCGATTATGGAATCAAGGAAATTGTCAACTAATTCAGACGAAACCTAATTAAATTCCATCCGCGATTTCATATTACAGGAATTCCAAAGAAATATATCCGACTTCTGGTCGGTCATCGTTCGATTTATTCGTCAAACTCGCGCGACAGATGTAATTACAAATCCGACGAGCTGTTAAAGGAGTTACGTGAAAATATTGACCATTGGCTGGTCTCGCGAATTTTATTCGGGTATAAACTTTTACAGGTCCAAAATGATTCCATTGTAAAATCTGAGGGAAGAGTTTATTTAAAAATTGATTTATAATTACTTAAATTAAAGCAATTTAATCGCAAATGAAATCAAATATCTTTTATTTTATTCGAATAGTTTATTTTATTCGGTTAACACGAATCAAAATGTTAAATTGTAAAAATTACAACGAATAAAAAGAAAGAAGAGAAATGGCGTCTCTCGCACTCGCTTTGCGAGTCGACTCGAATCGACTTCGATTCGCAATTCGGAGTTCGGCTTCTCGCTCGATCGATCTCGAAGGAAAAGGGGGCGGATGGCTCGTAAATTCACAGAGATATCGAAGAGAGGACGACGTGTCTCGAGGAAGAGGAGCCAGGGTAGCGACTCTTTCTCTCTCTCTCTCTCTCTCTCTCTCTCTCTATCTTTCTCTCGCGAGAAAGACTTCCGTGTTCGAAACGTCTTACCGATCGAGAATGAGAACTCGATTCGGTAGCTTCGTTTACACGTTACTTTACTCTCGATAAAGGAAGAGAGTAAGCACGAGCCAAAGAGAAAAAGAAAGAGAGAGAAAAAGAGAGAGACAGGGACAGTGAGTTCCGAGTATCAAAGATTCGCCGACGAGATCCTCTCGAGGGCCATTAGTCGCTTCTCGTTAAGTTCCGTGCTGGAAAGCG
>JAIFRP010000021.1:10451456-10463248 GCA_032403825.1 Odynerus spinipes | reverse complement strand
GAGAGAGAGAGAGAGAAGTTAGATATCAGTAGCAAGAATTTTTTTATTTACCTCTTTCTCTGAACATTTCAACGAACTCGGTTCACTCGACGCTTATGTTCGGTCTCCCTCTTCGATTTTAAAAGAGAAGGATAAGAGAGAAGAGGAGGAGTGGGGAAATGGGGGAGGGGGTAGCAGAACCAGAGACCTGTTTTCAAGACCTGCCTTAACGCAGGTTACCGGAGGTGTCCTCCATCGTTAGGAGCCAGCGAGTTCGCTTTCGCGTTCGTTCGACGTATGTATGTATGTATGCATATATGTACGTACGTACGTAAGATGCAAAGGGAAAGAAAAAGGTAACGCGTTACTTGGCTGCGGAGGAGTTGCGTTCAAAAAAGGGCTTGAGAAAGTCGATGGTCGGCCCGTAACGTTTAATGATTTTCTGTTGACATGGCTGGTGGTTTCAATAGCTTTCTAGTACCGGTCTCTCTATCGGTCTTTTACTATGTAACATGTATGTCTGTGTTTTTGTGGGTGCTCCGTGTCTGCGCGTGTGATGTTGTTAAAATTGAAGAAGTTGTGAAACTGGCAGGGTAGATATATTGTAGGTGGATCGATGTTCATGAGAATGTTAAAAAAACTTTTTTAATCGTTAAATATATATTCGTAAATTATATAGTATGCATGATATTTTTTATTCTTGAAATATTTATAAATTGTATTTGTTAACATTTACAAGAACGTAAGTATGAATTGTAAAAAGAACAGGGTCTAAAAACGTAAAAAAATGTGATAATAAATTCTTTGTATTTTTATTCCTAAAATAATTAAATAAAACAATATAGTATATAACTAAAACATAATTAAATAAAAAAAAAAACAGTATTAAACCGAAGGTATGGTATTATGCAAAATCGGCTCGGCACTTAACCCGTTAAGATTGAAGAAATTGTGAAACCGACTCAACTATATTTCAAAATGATTGATGTTGGTAACAATGTTGAAAGAAATATGTTTCTCGTGAATTAAAATACATATATGCTCGTAATTGTATTGGCAGTGTATATGTTAGGTATGCTCTATATTGTTTCCTTGTAGCATTGTATAAGTTCTAACAAAGTATATCTTCTCTCTCTCTCTCTCTCTCTCCCCCTCTCTCTCTCTCTATTTCTTTGTCCCTTCAATAGATTCGCGCAAAGATCGTGAAATTTTTATCCGAATCAACGTGCTCAGCCTCACTTCGCGTCATGATTTAATGGAGAAGATCGCGTTAAGCACGAGCGTTCCGCAATAGACGCGGATTACTTAATTGCATCGGCGCGTTCTAATTGAAATGCACGATGGGATCCGTTCGACTTGATATCGACAGCTTCGCTTTCTAACCCTCTCTCTTTCATCGATAAAGTTTCGGAGTTTCGACGTCGAAGAATGTAAAACTGTGGTAGGAGGTTACGGAGTAAAGGAGAACACGCGGAATTGGATAAGTGGTGGGAGGTTATCAATGTGGACTCTATTTATTCTCTTAACCCTTTCTCTTTCTCTCCTCGTATCTACATCTCAGTCTAGCTTTGTCTTTTTCACACCGGTTGGTTCCTTCCCCCACCTCACTTTCCTCTGCTCCCGGATCATTACAATTCGATTTAAGATTCAGTACCACGGAAAGCACACGCGACGCCCGGTCGATTTCGGTTGCACAAGACCGAAAGGTCAGCGGTGCAACGAATTCTCCATCTTGGTGCTCTTTGAACGCGCCCAGGTAATATATAGGATCTATATCGGTATTGGTACCGAATTATTCAAATTCTTTCAATGTTTATCATCTTGGATAAAGTTCGAGCAGACGTTGACACTTTGGTGGAAGGAATTCTCTTTATTCGATAGGGTGACGTGAATTTTTACTTAAAAGTCGCTCTCGAAAGGGTTCGGATGCTTCGATGAATGTTTGAGTATTATTTACGATCCCGTTGAATGATACGCGATGTCCATTATCGTTTTATTACAAAATGGGTATTTAAATTTAATGTTCACTTTTGATTCGATATCCGAGCATTCAAATGTATATTAAGATAACAAAAGATACATACTCGGTGGTAAATAAAATCGATGGTAATGAAATCGAAATAACGCGATGTCTGGTTACCAAACCACGTAGGTATATATGTATGTGCAAATATAATATAATTAAGGTACTCATTCGTATTGAAATAAGCGGATTTACTGGAATTTTCGTGGCCCGTGTGGATAATTAATAGGAGCAAAAGTAACCCGTTTGAACAGTAGAGGAAACGTTCGATCGATTCGAACTACTACAGAGTGACGCAAAATAAACGAACTGCTGTAAAGAATGTATAACAATATTAATTTCATTTTTCTTGGACATGGACGACACAAATAGTTTTAAAAAAATCTTCGTAAATCAGACCTCACAATTTTATGTCGAAAATAAATTGCAAATATATAAAGAAAATTTTTATAAATATTTAACAACCGTTCGCTTCTTTTTCACCACTCTGTATACCCTGTATAATGGGCGATGCTCTCGGGATAGAGTAAATAGAATTTCGATAGGAAAGAAATCCCATTACACATTAATTTCCATTTTTTGGCTTATCGCGGGTCCGCCATTCACGAAGATAACGACCGCCGCGTTCGCTTTCCCCGCATTCTCTCCGCATTAATATTCAATATTTTAGCGAGCACGAAGGGTAATTTATGCTACGTGCAAACAGAGAGGCCGATCATTAACGACGCTTCGCGTTCTCGCGTGCTGTGTGCCGCGTCGCGTGCCACCGAAGGAACGAGAGCTCGATCGATCGAGCGAATTTCACGCGGATTAAAATGAATAGGATCGAAATTGTAGGAGAAAAAAGAGAGAGAAGTTATTTAGGCTCGATGCAACCCTCGAGACATCCATTGAGGATAAAGAACAAACTGAAGACGAGACATCTTTTCTGGTAAAAAAGAAGATGAAGAAGATGAAGAAAAAGAGGAAGAAAAAAGAAGATGGTGAAGAAAGAGAAGAAGAAAATGACGAAGGGGGAGGGGCGAAGAAGAAGAAGATGATGATGAAGATGAAGAAACAGAAGAAGATCGTTCAAAAAGTTGAGCTTCGTGAAACATCGCGCCATAGGCAGAGTAGTCCTCGCGCGGAATTTCAAAGCCGCGTTCATGGTGATCGCGAAGGAAAGTAAAGAAGAAGGGTAAAAGTGGGATGAGTGGTAGGAGGCTCGAAAAAAAACGAGGTGAAAGGGGCTAGCTCGTCTAGTTGGCAAAGGAAGAAGAGGGTGAAAGCCTGCCGAGAGAGGAAAAGAGAGAGAAGAGGGTCGTTGGAGACGCGGCAAGCCCTTGAGACGCGCGCTCGTTAATTCACAGGATTTTCTAAGCCGTTAATAAGCCCATAATTACGAATTTTTATAATTTCTACCGCGGGCTAGCGCGACGAAAAAGGGAAGTGTGGTTGCGAGGAGTAGCGGTAGAGATGCCAGAGGGTCGAAGAGGAGAGCGTGGTCCACGTGCCTGGCTAGACAGTCTTTGGGGAGAAAGAGAGAGAGAGAGAGAGAGTGAGAGAGAGAAATAGACCGAACGAGTGAGAAAGTGTCGCAACGGTGGTAACGTTTTAATTGCTACCCTCGGGGGTGGAGAGAGGGGGGCTTTTCCTTCCAATTACCATTATCGTTATCACGAGGTACAGACAGGTCCGCGAGACTCGAGAAAATAAAAAAAAGAGGTAAGATTCGAAGCCCGTGGTTAATTAATTGTCCAGCCTTGCTTCTAATTAACGATCGGCGCTCCGGGCTCGCTGGAGATTCGTCGCGGATGGATTTCTTTCGGTGTCGTTCGTTCGAGCGTGAAATCTGGATCGTTTTTCGTTCTTTTCTCACTTTTTTCCCTTCTTTCTCCGTCTCGCACTCTTTTCCTTTTTCTTTTTTTTTAATTCTTCCTTTCCTTCGTCCTAACCCCTCCCGCCGTCGTATTGTCTCCGGAACGTCCGATCGCGGAACAAATCGTCTCAGCCATCGCTATAAATTCTCATCTACGACTTTCTATTTCGGAATTTATGCTCGAAGGAGTACGGCGCTCTAACCTTTCGTTAAGGCGTTAGGCTGGAAGAGAGACGAGCATCCGACGTCGGCTTCGCGATCACGATCGTGACGGTTTGTAATTTTTTTATTGTTTTTTTTTATTAGGAAATATCAGCTGTCGCTTATACCTACGTATGTACTACTCATGTTGGTTTAAGGTGCATCGGAATTCGTCCTGTCTCTCTCCCTCTCTCTCTCTCTCTCTCTCTCTCTCTCTCTCTATCGTAGGCGGTGAAAGTTTTCTTCGGGCCTCTTGGTTGAAGTCAAGACGGGAAATCATAAAAGAGGAATAATAATAACCCTAATGATAATTACGAATAATCGTACGATTCGTCACGATTCTCTTCGATCATATTTACATACCATACCAACTTGGATATCTCTGCATGTATGTTTACCGAAAGCGAGTATCGTACGAGGACTGACGGTCCATCGACTTCCGGTACACCGACGAGGAAAAGAAGAGGACTCTTCTTCCCTTTCCCTCTCGTCGCGAGCAGAGCGGGGAACGCGCCGATCGTTTTACGCGCTTTCGAGCCCAACGCGGGCATTTTCTGTCTGGATGCGGCACAATGGCGGCGTTTGCACAAAGGGAAGACTTTAAAATACGGGAAAAGAGAGAGGGTGGGACGGAGAGAGATAGAGAGAGGGAGAGTGCACTCGATGGCTCCTCTGTGCTTCCGATTCGCGGTAAACGCGTACGCGAGCGCGCGTGTACACGTTTTTCGCCAGTCCATTTAGCGGAGGAAAGAAAGACAGAAAACGTAAAAGGAGAACTATTTATTACATCGTGGATAAAATAAGCCCGTAAGTGCAAAGATACAAAGTAGAAAATGAATAACGATAAAATGTAATACAAAAAATTATAAATATAAAAACAAAGAGAAGCGTGGTAAAATACGACAAATAAAATACAATAATTAATAAAGTGAGATGTTATATTATAACTAAACGGAGAGATACGGAAAGAAAGCCGTCCGACGTAAGCGAAAGTTAAATTTATAAAGAAATACATTACGAAACAGAAATAATTACCGATAAAAACATAAATCGTGAAATAACGTCCACGAGGATGGATCGATTGTTAACAAATAACAAGAAGTTGCGATTCCTCTTTCGTTCTTTTCAGTTCATCCTTTTAAAATTCATCCCACGGCGATGGGATTTTCTTTCTTTCTTTCTTACGAGTTTACGTTTCTCCGTCTCTTTCTTTTTCTTCTACACTTTCTTTCGCCGTTCCTCACTTTTTTCTTCTTTTTCCCTTCTCTCCCGTGTTCATACCCTCGCGCGGCACTCGGCTTCCCGTTTTACCGACTTTGCCAACATTTTTATCTTTTTCCGCCCTCTTTAAGCATTTTTCCTGGAAGCTCGGAGAAACGACAAGAATGTCGAGCGACGGGTAAACATATTCTTCTCTCTCTCTCTCTCACTCTCTCTCTCTCTCTCTCTCTCCCTCCCTCCCTCCTCTCGCCCCTTTTTCCTTGGTACACAAGAAAATTCAGAAGAAAAAGAATGGTCGCTTACGAGGCCCTTTGTCAACCTTTCCTGTTTTTCCATCACAAAAGTACAATCTCTCCTTCTCTTTTTTCTCTTTTTCCATCCCTATCCGCCATTGCCGAACAAGCGAGCTCGCGGAATTCAAAGTTGGCAAGTGGGTCAGTGGAGGAATCACGGACACGTTCGCGGGTTTCTACCGAGAAGATTTATTCTCCCGCTCGTAGCTTCGACAGGTCGTACATCTCAAAACACGCTAGATTTCCTCTTTCCATCCCCTTTTTTCCCAGCGTCTTTCCTCTCTCTAGCTCTCTCCCTAGCCCGTCCTCTTCCCCCACCCCCTACCCTCGTTCTAAACTGGCCAGGGGACTCGTACCATTCGTTTATATGCGCGCACCCTGTGGGAGAGCTCTTTTCTCTCGGTTTTCGCGACGATTCATTGCGAATGGCCACTGCAAACCGGAAACGAGCTCCCGAGTCTCCCTCCTTCTTTCTCTTTTTAGCTTTTAATCGCTCGTGTAAGCTCGCGTCTCTACTTCCACTCTTCTGTGTTCTTTTTTCTTTTTAGTTTTTATGTAGAAGAGCATTCTTTCGAGAGGAGGATATTTATCAGGACCCAGTAATTTCGACGTACAATAGTTTATTGTATTTTATACGTATATCGTATACCGGGTGTCCGTTGTATACCGGTTTTTCTAGGAACGATGTTTTATAGAAGAATCTTCCTCGATTCTCGAACCGTGTTAAAGCGAAACGGTGTTATAGGAGTGTCGTGTTACAAAGGGACTTTTTCCACTTCTCGAATAATGTTAGAACGAAATCACTTATTATAAATACGATGACTAGAATAATTTGACTTATTTTACAATTATGGGTAAGTTCTATCGTAACAATTAAACGTAAACAAACATAAACACTTATGTATTTTGTTCACGATAAACACCCTTCCTAAGATAGTCCACGCGATAAAAGGGAAAACAGCTTACAGTTGATCTCGAAATCAACTTCGGAGGCGATCGTAATAACCGTGTATACCCACGAAGCGTGATACGATCGTGAAACACGATCCATACTATTGACACTAACGACCTCATTTGCGTAGAGCTCGACAAGCGTAACGACGTCAGAAACTATGATTTTTTGGTGTTGGGGTAAGAAAAATGACATTTTCCTAACGATCGATGCCCAGGTTTCCGGTTCGAATCCGTCGAATATTAGATCGAATGAGATGACAAAAAAAAAGAGAGATAGACACCCCTGCGAGTTAGACGAATTAGAGGATGGAGGTGTGGCTGGACGCGACTCATTTCGGGAGGGTGAGAGCGGACAGCTGGTCACGCGACTTTTTACGAGCCGCATGCAAATGGCTCGCGTCGTTCGCGATAACCTCGGCAGCCTGCTGTTTGCTTGCTTCCTTGCTTGCCTGCTTGCTACCACCCCCTCCTCTCTCTCTCTCTCTCTCTCTCTCTCTCTCTCTTTCTGTTCCTAGCTTTATCTCGGAAAACGTAGGGCACGATCTTCGAAAGGCATCGCTCGGTTCGTAAGGGGTGGAAAAACGGCGGCTGCTGTTGCCAGCGTAACCTCGGGGACGTTTATTTATGCATGAGTGCAACGAAACGAGTCATCGTTGGTTCCTAAAACAAATATGCGCTAGACCTCGATCTATATTCTCTCTCTCTCTCTCTCTCTCTCTTTCTCTCTCTCTCTTTTGCTCTCGATTCTCTCGACCCTTGATTTTTCTATTATGCAAATATATACTCTTGGACTTAGAGGAGGGTGGAAAAAACCGAGTCACTCTAGACTCGTGTTGCCTGAAATATCGGAGGAAAATAGGAGTCCATTTTTTTGCCCTCATTTTGTTAAGAGGAATTTACAGTTTCGATTTTTTGTTCTCATGCTTTTGCACTTACTTTTTGTCCGTCAGTTACCCATGCTAGCCCTCCCTGTTCACATTACCGGTTGTTCACATCGTTATTGGAGTCATGCTTGTCAATTATTATTCCACAAATCATAATAAATGACGGACGGTGGGAGGTTACGATGTCTGCGTAAAGAGCCTCCCCTAGTGCTACTATGACCGACGTGAAAAACTGATTCCCGTTCACACGCTCCAGCTTGGCTATGGACATGACCATAATATCTAGCAACCTAGATGTTGTCATGTGAAAACAAAAAAAAGTATAGAATTGTTTCTCTCGTACCTTTTGTGGTACCATTTATATTATCCAACACTCTTTGTAATTTATAATATAATTAAAAAGAGGACCGTATCTAAAAAAGTATAAATCAAATATGTGTCCTGGGTATGCTCCAGGTGTACTTGACTACGTGATTAGATAAATATTATCAATATCCCCCGTCGTCACGTTCTCCGACATAAATTTCCAATTGTTAACAAACCATATTTCGTGTACATGCAATGTAGCAATCAACTACGTGATTATTCCTTCATTACCATCGCCAACGCCAACGCCAACACCATTAAATCCTCGTAAACATTTCCGTTTCCACGATTCGATCGATCCCGGAGGCAGGCGGTTTATTCCTACGGATTACCGGGATGAAAAGAAGGGACGAAAAATTATGGGAGAACGAGTGGAAGATGGTGCGAATCCTGCGGTTCGCTCCGACGGGTTTATCGTTAATAATCGGTCATTGTTGAGAGACGAATATAATGAATCTTATCCGGGCCTCCTTTCGGCCGTCGCCATTCTTCTTTCATGATGTTCTTCTTGTCCTCCTGCGGGAGGAGATCCTTTCCCTATCCAATACTGTTTCTCATCCCCTTTCCTCCATCTTGCTATCCATGGGACTAACTCGGTCGCTTTTCCTTATTCCAGTAACCGATTTAATTTTAGATAAGGTTTAAGGGATTGACTGCCCCCTCCCCTTCTCACAATCTTCCTTCTCTCTCTCTCTCTCTCTCTCTCTCTCTCTCTCTCTGCAGCATCACTCCAGTCAACGGGAACGTTAATTGTCCATCTAGGGACATCGGAAATTCAATTCGTCTACTCTGGACTTCGTGTAAACTCGATCGTTTCTGTTATCTTGCTAGGATAAATTGTGCTTGCAATGTAGCGAAAAACAGTGGTAGTGATGTATTAACTCTTCGCGGTCACAAAGTATATACGGTTATAATGATAAAAGAGATACTTTAGGAACGACTACTACTTCTGGAATGCGATGACGAGTCACACTCGACGCTGAATTCAAAGCCCACCTTTTCACCAAATCTTCACCCATCAACCTAAAATTCGATCGTACGGGAGTTCCTCGCAAACAAACAAAACTCGTAAGGAGGATTCCTTGGAAGCCGAGCCGAAGGAAATGAAATTTCGTGGGTCCTAGGACTTTGCAAAGAGCAATCGGATTAATTGGCCCGAGTGAAAGGACGCAGGGGAGAACTCCGGAAGGTAGTGAAACTTTCATCCATCGCTGACGATGCAGTTTTCGCGAGGCTTTTAAGAAGAAGAAAAAAAGAAGAAACGGAATAGGAGGAAGAAGAAGCGAGAAAAGGATAGCCCTACTGGGATAGCCCCTTTCTCTCTCTCTCTCTCTCTCTCTTTCTCTTTTCCGATTACGCTCGACACGAACAGCTACGCACGCGTGTAGCTATCTAGTAGCTAGGGTGGCTACGTGGGGTAGTGTAATAGTGTTGGTGAATAACGCGAGGGGCCAGTTATTAATGAACTTGCGAGCGGACGACGAGTTTGTCGGAACGAGGGTAACTCGGCATTGAGAGTAAAAGGGAGGAAGCTGTTACGGCTCCGTACGTCGTTCCGACGGAGGGTGAAACGCGCGCCGTGACAATTCCGCCTACGCACGAGGTCGTCTGCTAGCACACCCGCGTGCCTCTGCACGAACCGACTCGTGTCGCGTTATATAGGATTACGCGATTTTCGCAAAGTTCCTTCGAAAAAGCGAAACTGGCCCCGGGATTACCGAGGGTCGTTACATAGATAGGTAGGGATGGATCTTGGGTAAAATTCGATCAAACGAGAACTCTCCCCGGTTCCTTCGTTTTAAAACAAGGATAGAAAAAGGGCAAGATGAAGAATGGGATAAGGATAACGTCCTTCTTTTTGGGGAGAGGGGATGGTTAACGATGGGTCAGTTGGATGATAAAGCTGTGGGGATTGGTCTCTGTTAGGGCATGAGCAGAGTTAGTAATTGGTACATTGATCAAGACACGACGGTGATACGATCTTGAGTATGATCCCAAAGTTTATAGTCCAAAAACGTTAAGATATGTTAACTGATGTAATTCCTGGAATTAATGTTCGACTAAGAAGAAATAACACATTAGGTTCTAAAATATTGACAAAACTTCTGTGGAAGGGCGAGAGCGTAAGACGAGTGAGTGCGAACGTATGCGAGAAAGACAGTGGAAGAATGAGAGAGAGAGAGAGAGAGAGAGAGAATGGACGAACGCATATGTATGAATGAATTGTATAATTGATGTGTGATCAGTGCGTGATAGATCATGCCATGCCGCGGTAGAGATGATTTGGCAAAAATGGAAGAAAGTCAGTTAGTCGATGTTAGACGTTAGTCGACGTTAGGCAATAGTCGGTGTTAGACGATAGACGAATAGACGGGTAGACGTGAGAGATGATAAAAGTAAACGGTTGGACGATTTCGACGAAATATTGACTATTCCTTGACCATAGCTATATTCATTTATTATCGTAGGCATAATTGTAATTTTCTTTGGAAATATTAAATATTATACTGCACTCCTAATCCGTAGAAATGCTCAGAAAATAATCAAATTTTTGTGCAAAAATACAAAACCAATTTGTCGAAACGTCACTCCACTCGAACTTCAGCATCGCGTTGACAATTTCTAGATTTAGCAAACAAAAAGAAGTTACGGATTGGTATACGTCAGATTATAGCCCGATCGATGTTAAAAATATTATCCACTCTCTTCTCTCTCTCTCCTCTTTCTTGGGGTCAGAGACCGAGGTAACAGCAGTGGTGTTCTCGATGTTTTATCGGCTTCCCTTCTCGGTAGCTGAGGCTCTATACCACGACGATAGGCTAACGACATCGAAGCGGGCTCGTGTAGTAAACGAACGACGTTCTTGCGTGTCCACGTGGCCTGCTTGAACGAGCAACCAGGAGCGTCTGCGACGAGAAAAGGGGAGAGGAAGAGAAAACAAGAAACGCGTGTGTAAGAGAGAAAGAGAAGGAAAGAAGAAGCGAAGAAAGATGGAAAGGGTGGCTCGTTTCGTATTGCTGACTTACCGGGCTCGATATGAAGAGAAAAGGATATACCTACGTACCTATGTATATACGTATAACATATGTATACATAGAAAAGGAGAGAGAAAGAGAAAGAGAGAAAGAGAGAGAGGGAGAGGGAAAGAGAGAGAGAGAGAGAGAGAGAAGGAAAATGTGATAGGAACGACACGAGGTAGCTCGAAGGGTAGCTGCCAGTAGTGAAGGGTGTCCGGAAAAGGTCATTCACCTCCAGTGACGCGCACACGCATTTCTTCATACACATTCTCGCATACTCACACATACTCCCCCGAAACGTACACGCTCCATACATATATACTTTGGAAAGTACCGCACTCGGGCGTTATATTTTGGTGGAGTTGGTCAAAAACTCACCCTTCTTTATGACACGACCCCGTGGAAGGTCCCACCTTCAGCCAGTGCCGTTTCTCGCACGCACACTTCAATATCCAATGCTCTCTCTCGCAGGCACCCTCCTTAACGCAGTACTTCCTTACACCCTCGCCCTCGCCAGTTTTTCTCTTTTTTTTTCTTTTCCTTCTTGCATCCCTCCGGCCCTTTCTCCCTCTTTGTCTGTCTACTCTATTTTTTTTTAGTCGTCTACGTGAATTTCGTTTCTTTTTTCTCACATATTTCCGTGCGGTTCGTTCCACCCTTATTTTGGTGTTAGGGAAAAACTTTCGACGAGAAAGAGAGTGCGGGGTGGATCTCTCTCCCCCTACCCTTTTTAAGGGAATTCGATGATTTTTGTATCTCCTGAAATATAGGAAACGCCGTTTCGAAATCCTAATCTCTCATCGAGTCGAGTTTTCTCCCGCGCCCTTATTTAAGCTAGTATCTACAGTATCTCGTTTCTGTGTACTCTTTTTCGAAGTTTACACGGTCTCGCCTTTCGGCGCTGAGAGGAAGGAAGGAAGAAAGGTTGGTTGGTTGGTTGGTTGGTTGGTTGGTTGGTCGGTCGCTCGGCGTCACCGCTCGATAACTCGAAAGGCC
>JAIFRP010000021.1:10375316-10397709 GCA_032403825.1 Odynerus spinipes | reverse complement strand
GGGGAGGGCAGGGGCCCTCATTTTATTACCCAAGCTCCCATAGCGGTTCTCAACCTTCCGAGAAACTTGCCCCGTTTTCTACTTTCTACTTCCTTTTTCTTCTTCCCCTTCTCTTTCTCCTTCTTTTTCTTCTTCTTCGAGTTCAACTTTCTCATAAACATTCCTCTATCCGTCCTCCCTTCTTTCTATATCTCTATCTTTAATTATCTCCATACTTCATTATTTGTAAAATTGCGATCTCTCGTAGCAACGCGTTACCGCTCGACGAGATATTCTCGCTAGCGAGAAAATTCCGTTTTGTTTTCCCTCTCTTCCACCGTATCTTTTTTAGGGAGGGTTTTCGGAAGAGACGGAGAGATACGTTGGAAAAATCAAATTCCCGAAATGGAAATCTTTCGACGGAATACTACTTTTCACCGTGAGCCGGACAGCAGTAGGAAGGGTTGGAATTCAAAGAGGCAGAGCCACGTTTGCCGGTGGAACACGTAGAGAGACCGACGCTTTGGCTAGCGTATACAGACAGACGGACATAGAGAGTGAGATACATATGTATATATACATATATATTAAGGTAGACCTTAGGCCAGCGTTCACAACTCGGTACCGCAAGCGTACTCGCGTGTACTCGCGTGTACTCGCGCGTATTCACGCGTACTCGTCCGTAGGACGCGCATAGTTCGAACTTCATCGCGGTCGCGTTGCGTGCGAATTCGCGCGTATTAGATGACAAAGACGGAACCGATAATTACGTCGCGAGATCGTCGCGTCGCTCTGTGTCATCGAGAAAATGCCCTTCTCTTCCTCTTATCCTTTCTGAACGATCGCTTTCGATAGCATAGGTTTTCGAGAGTACGAAATCGCTAAATACGAAAAGCGGAAACCGAATTTCGAACTGAAATTTAGCACACAGCTTTATTTTAATATTATAAGACTTCCTTCGAAAGAATTTTTAGCGCATTTGAATATTTTTCGAGGTATGAAATTTGTTAAGTTATTATTTAGCACGGCCGAGTATATCTATGACTATAGTGTCTCTCGCGCGTTTACCTCTACTTTGCCATCATTTTTGTACAGACCTTTCATTAGTGACTATAAGATCACTGTTAAATGGATTTTTGGCGACTAGCATCCGTTCGCGAGTTATGGCGTTTTTTAAGTGCGCGTTTAATATATTTAGGATTTAACTATTTTCATAGTGTTTTAAGATCACTAATTCCAGATTTCTCTGTTGTGTCTGGGTTAATAAACATGTTTACATTTAATCGTTATAATTGTCACATAAACTTCATTAAAATTAAATTACTAGGTTGAAACACCGTGAAAATAGTTAAATCCTGAAGATATTAATCGCGCACCTAAAAAACGCAATAACTCGCAAACGGATGCTAGTCGCCAAAAATTCGTTTAACAGTGATCTTGTAGTTGCTAATAGAAGGTCTGTACAAAATGTCAACCCAATCGAAGGTATCCGGTTTTCGGAAGTTTATCCATCGTTGTGTCGGCCACCGGTGACCGACACGCGATAAACGTTTCACAGTTTTCGCGAATACGAAATCGCTGCGGTATTGATTTGATCAGGATCTGGATGGATAAGATTTTATTACAGGCTGCGATGTAATTCGCGTAAGAGAGTGTCGTCGTAAAATAATATACGAGTGTAGAAGAAAGTGTGTAATGAAATTTAGTCGAACGAGGGAAACGATCCACTTTTACTGAAAATGAAGTTACATATTACAGCGATTAGCAAAGATTCTAGACGCTTTTTTCTCGGGAATATGATCTAAATAATTTATAACAATGATGTTACCAGGAACGTATTCTAAAAATGAATACGATCACGAAAGTAGACGATAGAAGATAGTGGAGAGCGAATATTTAATCCATAAAAGTAAATACAATATTGTTTTATAGATGTTCATGCAACTGCAAATCTCCGAAAGCCGTTCGCCTTTTTATATAAATAAATACAGATTTATTGTTTGTAAATGAATGTTTAATCAAACAACCAATAACGAACGATACTTCGTCGCGAATATTTCAAGTTTTTCTTGAAAAAGTTATTTTTTAAACAAGAAACGTATCAAACCAGTGCTCCTAGAATAACAAAACCGAACGTATCCCTTCATTTCCATATCTTCATCCTTTTCATAACCCATCGAGTTCTTCCGTTCCATAAAACGTCCTTTTCCCTCCCAAAGAGAGGCCAAACCCTTTTTATCTCTTCCCTTGGACAAATTCAAATGAAAACTTCGAAGACCACGAATTCGACACGCACTATGATACATCCATAGACGAATGTATGTACGTCGAGAGCTGGACGAGTCGGAGAGAGGATAAATAGAAACGCGGTAACGCGTTTACGCTAGGTAGAAAGGTACGACGGAATAGCGGTAGCAGCAGCCGGCGGCGGCGGCGGCAAGAGGAACGCGTTCGAGAGGAACGATTCGAGAAAGTAACGAAGAGAAAGCACGTGGAAATTTCGTTCGAATCGCCATCGACGAGAGAACACCGTTCGAGCTTGCCTGTTCTTCGCAGACGAGCGTGACAAAAAAAAAACACAGTTCTCTTCTGCCGAACGAAATGTGAAACGATTATTGTGAATCTTTATATAAAAATAAAGAAAGTTAATCCTTAATACATATACAGGGTGGTCCACGTAACTTGCTCACCTCGAATAATTCCTAAAATAGGCGTTGTATGAAAAAAATGTTTAGCCAAGAGTTGCATATACATATATGCTATATATATAGCATTCCATTTAAGATAAGAAAGTTAACCTTGAAATCTCTGAAACGCCTTCAACTATTAAAAAAACATATTCACCGCACAATGTACCCCTCGAAACCATGCAACTCTTGTCTAAACATTTTTTTCATAAAACGTCTAGTTTAGGAATTATTCGAGGTGAGCAAGTTACGTGGACCACCCTGTATAATTATTTGCGATATTTTATATTCTTTTCGCTATATTTCTCATGTTTACGACGAAACGGTCATCGGTGGACGACATTATACGTTATGTTTTTATGTCGTTCAATAGAACAATTTAATTCAGCAACTAATAGTATGCAATCCAAGTTGCATGAATGAAATGCATTTGGCGAGATTGAATTAAAAGTCGACGAAGTCCGACACGGTCCGATATATTGCATCATTATAGCATCACCCACCGATAAGAAATATCCAAATGTATTATTATTAACGTCAAGAAATATCAATATTTATTTATTAATCGTCGTTTATCAAATTTTTAATTTGATAACATTTTCGACCCTTAAGCGTTGAAGATAGAAATATAAAAAAGAACTGCGAAAGGGTTACATTTTCGAATATCGTCAATTTACAAAAAAAAAACAACAACACTTTCAACAATAACGAATAATCCTCTTTGTTATAACAACGAGCCGAGTCAAACGAACGTGCGAGCGAACTAGCGAGCGATCGATCGATGTCGCTGCTGCTTCGTCCTCGCCCGAGAAAATTTTAAAATTATTTTTCTCCGAGTTTCGTGCCATCTAGACGAAGGTACAGGGGTTACTCCAGCCTCCATGACGCTTCATATAATCCAAAGCTCGTCTAACTCGACAGCGTGAATTTTCACGATGCTCGAGAATTTTCGAATTAATTAAATCGAACATCGCCTCGCTAGTGGAAGGATTTATTTTAAATTTTCTGTCGTTCGATAGGATCGGTCCTCGGAGACACGAAAAGACTGAGAGAATTCGTGTTTTCGATATGAAATCGTTTGAAACGCTCTTAATAATTTTGTAGAAAAATAAAAATATTCCATTCGATCGAAAATTATCAATAATTTCATGAAACATGATACAAAATTAACATTTTATCATTATTAAATCGTGACGTAAATAAGTTCGATTGTAAAAATAAACATATTCTAATTGTAAATTTTTTAATTGCCTTTAAAACGGGAAACTGGTCATAAATAATCACGGAGATTGCATAACTGATCGAATATATTCTTTAATTTATTAATAAATAACAAAATTATTGAAGATAATCAAACTTATTTATATTACGATCCAATAATATTCCAAATTCCGAGAATTTCTCAGAGATCTTTTTTCTTTCAAAGAAAAATGGCCTTCGTTCCATCTACGCATTTTCTATCGCGTCGTTTCTTCTCGAAGAGCCCGAACGCGAGTGGCTCGTTCGATCGAAAGCAGCACCAAGAGAACGCTGCTCTCGGTGTTGGTCAGCGATGCACGAATTTGCCGCTGATGCTGCGTGTTCTATCCGATTGCCCTGTAAGCTTCTTCCGAGTTTAGGCTAGTCCGATCTCTCAAACGATGCATCGCGAGCTTCGCATTCATCGCGCTAATACCGATGCTCGTTTCCGTTTTCCGCAAATGGATGTAGAAGAAGAAATTCGATGTTCTCTGAATATCGAGTTTTCGTGAGTTTCTATTCCCCGACAGAATGTTAACGAATACCCGGAACACCCTAATTAATAGCTATAAAATTAATAATTATACAGAGTGTTTGGTAATTCGTGGTACAAGCGGCAAGGGAGTGATTCCTCGCGTAAAATGGAGTCGAAAATATAAAGTTTTTTCATACAGGGCTTTTTTTCAATTTCGTTTTTATTGAAATTTACGGATACTTATTAATTAAAGTCATACCACATCCTAAACGATACTGTTTAGAGATACAAGCAGCAATAAAAATTGCGGGCTAGATCGAGCGAACGAAGCAAACTCTGTCTAAGTACACGCGTACCTAACGAATTTTCAGACTAGATTTTCTCGAAACTGAAGCCCTGTATGAAAAAACTTTATTCTATATTTTCAACTTCATTTTATGTGAGGAATCACCCCCTTGCCGATTGTAATAGTAGGTAATGTAGGTGTAAAATAGTAGGTATGTAATCTAGTAGGTAATACACGATCGTGGAATAATTTAAAGAGTTTATTACACAGTACGTTAATTGCTGGACTAATTTTTAATAAAGTTGTAGAGTAAGTGTAGAAAATATTTATACGTTCCCTAGAATTGAATAATTTTTCTAAATCGACACCGGATTAAAAAAGAACAACCGATAGATAAATTACGACAGATCCCGCAAAATCGCGAGGGATATCTAACGAAAGAAAAAAGTCGAGAGAGAAAAAAGAGTAAAATCATAGATTTCGGAAGAGGAGGCCGGAGGAGAGATGGAAGAGAAGCGGAAGCAACGCGACGGAAGAAATGCGAGCGAGACGCGCGCTGGTGAACCGTGCACATGCACGCTGACAACGCACGAGATCTCCGACGATAGGACGAGGAAAAGATGATTTACGAGCGTGGGACACGCCACGTAGTTTGTTAGACTCGTGCGAGTGGTAAGCTCAACGACGAACGGGGTGGTGGTGGTGGCGGCGTTTCGACGGGGTAGAAACTCCCTTCGAGATTCTACGAGAATCCTTCGGAACACGTCGCTCAATGAAAAGTAATCGATTAATCGATTACTTCGAAAATTATCGATAATGGCGACTTATTTATAATTCCGCGTCCTGTCTAGAGATAAAATTGTCCTTCGGGTAAGCAATTAACCCTTTAATGCGTAAACATTGTGTTTTTGGCAATAAAAAAAAGTTCTTCGATTTGGATAAGGTTTATGAAATAGATGAAAGCTCACTCAACGCGTTAAATATTAAAAAGTAGTGTTATAAACAAATTTACCGATTTAGTAACTACGACTACGAAAGCTATTATTTATATCGATTCAATAAACGTAAATTAGATCGATAACTGATTAAAGAGGTAATAATGAAAATTATATTACGAAGATTATACGTGAAACCTGTATTAAATCAATCGGTCGATCATCAAAGCGTCATAAGCAATAAAAACACGGTAATTAAGTTTGTAATGATTAATTAGATACCTTGCATCGTTATCTTAAGATAAATAAGAGAAATGATCTTAAATGAGCTCCCACAAAAGTTTCCAGTATCATTAAAAATTTCTAACTAAAATGTACGACGCTCGGTTAACACAAATCTAATAATAAAAAAAAAGAAAAAAAAATAGAAATGGAACCGATCGCAAGTATAATCGAAATTCGGACGATGCCAATCGATCGATAATGAACAAACTTTATTTCAAATATCACCCGACGTCGACTTTTTGCGAGCCTTTTTTCTCTACCTCGAGTTATACTATAATAAAGTAATATCGAATAGGAGAGCTATGCAAAAAAAAAGTATCGGGCGAGTAGAAAACAATTTTTGAACGATCCATCCTGCTTGAAGCAGCCATTCGTCAAATCTCGTCTTTCCATCGATTAATAACGTGCAACCTTTCTACGCTACGACCATTGATGAATTATGACAGTTCGTAGCAAAAAAGTGTTGCAAATGCGTATCATTACTAACATATTGCTGAAACAAATGATTTACCAAACATTTGTATAACCGTTGAATAATAAATAATTTATTTCATAAACCAATGCGATTAAATCAATTATATAAAATAAAATCACTGCCATAATGCAATTCAAACCCACATTAAAATTTAGCGAAGTAATTCTTTAACGCACCGGTGTAATATTATATATTCGTATATATAATATTATATATCCGTATCTTAATTTTGAAAAAAAATTGTAAATAACATTAGGAAACATCTCACACTTTCAACGTGTTACAAATTACAAATAATTGTCTTCCCTATTTCTATCGAAATGAGTGATTAAATCTATATCGCTATTCAGATTTATCGCACAGCTGATCGTGCGTGAATAATACAAAGATATTGAAAAAAGGAGTCTTCCTTGAGGAAAATAATCGGGTACCGCCCGCCATATCCCCGTTTTAATCCCTGGGCAGAAGTAGCGAGGCACCGAAGCGCGAAGAGCGTGACATGTGCGCGAACAATAATGCGGATCGTATCTTATCGCTATTATCGAGAATCTCTCAGAAGCGACGAGTTTATCTATCGGCGGGTATATGGGCCAGATAATTTTATAATGTACGGGGGTAAACGCGCGTGACTCGAATAACCGAGTTTGAGCGTGTCGAATGAGCGTATACCTACGCGCGCGCGCACACACACGCACACACACACATATGCATGCATGCGTGTAGGAGATAGACAAAAAGAGAGAGAGAGAGAGAGAAAACGCGTTGGATAAGCGCGCGAAACCAAAAAGTACGACAGAAGTTTCTTAAAAACTTACAATAATGTTTCTATATTCAAACGCTTATGCGTAGCACGTTCGACGTTAGGTATCTACGGGACACTCTCGAATTTTAACCCTTTACCGTCCGCATTGCTTTCGACATTCTAATTTTTTTCTAATGGTATGAGTTTAATTTTGATAAGAATGAGTTAAAATTAGTTTCAGCTAAGCACGAATGACTTCTTTTCATGTTGTTAATAATAAAGCCAATAGAGCACAATATCCTTATGAATTTATCAAAAAAATTTTGACTATAAAATTATAACGCATGTTTCCTTTTTTTTAAAGTGGTATAAGTTCATAGGTAACTTAAAAATCTTGTTTTTCTTTAACAATTGTATTAATCGTTGTCGGATGGGACAGTGGACCGCAAAGGGCAAACATTTTCGAGCAACGTTACCGACCTTAGTCGAGTACCGATTAAAGAAAGACAGAAAGAAAGAAGGGAGAAAATATAAAACGAGTACTCACCTCGTTGCGTTGCTGTAACCTCTTGTTCAGCTCGTAGAGCCTGTAGTCCGGTTGTCCGAAGTACGAAGTATGCCTCCTGAGGACAGGCAACGATCTGTCAGATCAGACCGATCGGTCATGTTAGGTGTGTTGTGTACAGTGTGTTCCTTGTGTGAGTCGCGTGTCGCGTGGAACACGGAAACGCGAGCTCTCCAATTCGCGGGGAATTTAAATTCGACCAAAGATCGCCCACAGGCTACTAGGGAAATATGTCGTACAAAATTTGACTGAAATTATTTTTCAATGAATAAACAAACATACCTCGAATGGAAATACGGAATATACTTAAGTTGAAAGCGACGATTTAGAATTTGGAATTATTTTATACAATGATTTCAAAGATATTATAATTTAGAAACGCTTACACTGTAAAATTGTATTATTATATTTAATGACAGTTTTCAAATAATGATTCAATATGGAATGTCTAACTAACTTTACCCAACTATTAGTAGGATAGTACTAATTATTAAATACCATAGTAAATTATATTAATATCATAATATATACATATTTGTTATCTCGGGCAGATTACCGGGACGATCGTCGGTCGATTTCAATTTTTGTCGAAAATTTTAAGAGAAATTTTCATGGCTTTTTTCCTTCTTGTGTTCTTTCTTTGACAATACGACCGACACACATATGTACACATATATTTATATAAACATTTGATATCGTAATATTAAATATTAGCATTATAATACCTCTAATGTAAAAATTGAATAATATATGCAAAATATTGAGATATATAAATAGATAGATAGATAGATAGATAGATAGATAGATAGATAGAGAGAGAGAGAGAGAGAGAGAGAGAGAGTAGGGAGAGGAAAAGGGATCGCGAACAGCGACAAAGAGCGTCGCGCGTTCGAGGGAACGAATCGATCGAACGTAGCCAGATATTGATCTTCTCCTCGTGGAAGGGCTTTATATGTATGTAGGTATATACGTTCCGCGAGTCTTTCCTCCGTATTGAGGCTGACCTCCGCAAGTTTCCGGTATATAGAATATTCTTCGATTTCCTTCTATACGGCTTTCCAAAAAAAGAAACGCGATAAAATAAAATAAAATTATATAGATCAAATAAAAAAGAAAACGACCACGCGACAGAGCAAAATCAAATTCGGACTTGGAGCGTCGGCGTGTTGCTCGATGTGATTTGAATTATATTCTAATTCCAAAAATATTAAATGATCTAATCACGAAAGAACAATCAATGTTCTACCTAACCCCTTAACGGGCAAAATTTACAAATATCACGAAACAAATGATTATAATAAAGGAAGCAACAAAAAGACCCATATTTTTAATATCGTCATTTTGAATGAATATATATATGTATATATATTCAAAATACTTGTATATTTTTTCTTTATGGTACGTATATGATATGGCATGTACAAAGGGTGTCCCATTAAAAATTCTACACATAATTACCTTCCGAATTATTCATTATTTGAAAAAATGTTTCATATATAACTTGTTCCATTTCGGACGGAGCGAAATATTAATAACAAGTACTCCTAAATTAGATCGTACAACAATCTCACCGGAACGAATGAAATCCTCCAGAAAATCGCTTTCACCAATAAATGCTACAAATCACACCCTCCGAACTAATAATCCATTAACTAAACGATAATTGCCGTTAAATGACGTGGATATTAACTAACCGAATAGGATTACGCATCATCTATTAATAATAACTACAAGATGAACAACGCGAGATAATCACGTTGGCGTCGAATCTCGAAACGAATTTTCCTAATCGTCCTCTTCCGTGGACCAAAACGAGGAGTGTCTTTTACTTGCTCCTCGAGATGAACGCGCCTCCGCCGAAGTCTCGAAACGAAACGTCCGACATAAATCTTAACGATCGGACTAATTACCCAGCATTAATAGCCGATTAACGAGCGGCTGGCCGGCATTACGTGCGACGATTAACGATACCACTTTAATTCTTTATTTTTTACCATATAGGTTTCCTTCTCCACGTTTACTCTTACAATATCAATTGTGGATCTCCAAGTAGCCGTAATTACTTGTAACGAGGCTACAATTTGCCCTGTCTAGTATGTTTTACTTCTTTTCTTCTTCTTCTTCTTCTTCTTTCTAACTAGTATAAGGAAACCGATCGATGAATCGCGTGGCATCGTCTAAGCGGTAAGTCCACAAACGATTGTTTCTTTATTTATTACGTAATCTTTCACACGAAGCTTTTTTGCGAGCGAATTTTTCATAAAAAGAGATTCCGAAGAGCTATAGAACCGAAGGCTAATTTATTTCGCTTGTAATTACTGCCTGGAACGTAACTGCATAGAAACGTAGAAGCGTATACAGGGTGTCCTAAAAGTCTAGCCTTCACGGGAAACAAGTAAAGTAGTTATAAATAATATAATATTGAATTTATTGAATCGTTTAATAGTAATCAAGTATAATTATTTATCATATTAAACTATAATTTATATATTCATTAATATATCTTTTAATAAATTCTAAACTCTTAGACAAAGATCTCTCTGTCCCTAGCATTTCCCATCCATTCTGGTTCACGCTTTTGTTTCCTTTTATTATAATAATAACAATAAAAAGAACGTGAGACCAGACAATAAGGAGAAGGAAAGAACGAGATAAATTGATTCTTCAGCGCCCCCGATACGCGTTATCGAGAACGGATAAGAGAGGTCCAGTATCTCGTGATTTTTCTTCGCGTGTACGAAGAGAATTCCGTCGTCAAGATCGATCGCGTTAAAAGGAACTTGGCCTTACTCGTCTCTGGAGAATCAACGACGCGTACTTACTTACACATACACATACACACACACACATATCCATACATACATTCACGTATATACAGACACGTGCGCTTTCGGAAAGCACGCGTACGCGTCATGGGGTGAATTCAGCAAGGGTGGATCGAGTTTAAGGGTTGCAAGGGTAACCCACTGTTGTGCATGCTCGTACGTAGGGGGAGAGGTGGAAGCGAGACGGACAAATTTTCGGCGAAGGAACACGATCACCGAGAGAAAACACGGTCTAACGTGTCTCCCCGATTTGTTCCGGCAATTTAACATACGAAATTTCCACGAGGAGGAGACAAAGTTCGTTACGGTTAAAGAGAAAGAGAAAGAGAAAGAGAGAGAGAGAGAGAGAGAGAGAGAGAGAGAGACGAAGTGATTGGTTGAAAGCCAACAAAACTATCCTTTCCAAAGAGGGGGGAGAAAAAAAAGATTCTTATCACGCAAGAAAATAATTTTTGACATTCAAGCATAGCGTTCGAGATACCCACCCGGATAAAATAAAATCGCGTTAATTTACACAAAACGACGAGGACGTAATTTCACGTGAGGCACGTTCAACGTTGCGTCGTGCAATAACCCTGCCGAGCGAGCGAACGCACGCCAGTTCTCATTCAGGACGTGCCGCACGGTCGAACTAATTAATTCGTGGCACGGCGCGGCCGGGTCGCGCGCGCTCCAGAATTTTCTCGCTTCTGCTATCCGTGATCGCGAAAGATCGTTCTCTCGATACGGAAGTGATCCGGCTAAGAAGGAAACAACTTTTACTCTCTTTCTCACCCTGTGAACATACATACGTACGTACGTTCTGCAGTGGGGAGAAGCAGATACATATAGCGGGTTGCGCTTGATACGTGAACTACTTTGGTTCGTTCTTACGAAGCTTCACAATGGTTTCGACGTATCTCGAATAAATCTCGGAATCTTAACGCTTCGAAGTTCAATGTCGAGTCTGACTCGACATCGCGTATGATGCGGTATGCTAACACTTTGACGCCGGGCATTTATGCTGGCTGACAGAGTGAAAAGAAAGCCTAGACTAGGAAGTTTTAAAGGCTAGGAAGTTTTATGTTCTGGTTTCGATGGAATTGAAAAATAAACGCCGTGTTAAAATGAAGTGTTTTAATGAAGCGTTAAATACTTACGACTCGTTTCAAGAAAGTACATATTACAGAAATATAACATACGATATGGTAACTTGATAATGCTTTTATTAAATTGCATTCATACGTTTATTTGTACTTTACCTTACTTTCTATTTTAAACTGAGCATAAATATTTAATAGTAATAGTACATATTACAACAAGGTGTGAAAAATCAATTAAAGTTACTGGAGAGAGAATAAATTGGAAAAGTTCATAAAATTATTCGGACCAGAGCGGGAATGTGAAAAAAATTTCCTCTGCAAATGCTTAAGGTCTATTCGGGTAATTAAAATGATAAATTTATCGAGATCATAAAAGGTTATTTCAAATAAGGATTTAAGGGGTTACGTCGGTTTGTTGAAAGTAAACACGATCCTTCACGAAAATCAATTAACACGGGTTAGGCCGATCACTGGTAAAGATTCACGACCAACGAGCAAACAGGTCCGTGCAAGTTGTCTTCCAAAGACAGAATCAGAATCCTTCCCTTCTGTACCATTACCGAGAGAGAGAGAGAGAGAGAGAGAGAGAGAGAGAGAGAGAGAGAGGAACAAGGAAGCTCGTAGTAAGGAAGTTCGCCGAGAATCCGCGGGATTTGCAAACAGGTCGCCGTGGGTGGCTTCGGCCGTTATTAAGCCGAGGGGGTTAATAGCTTTAGTTCGCGCGGCTAATGGGCGACGCGTCGCGGCGCATGCCATAGAGCGCTCCATGCCATTCGAATCAGCTGACCGGCCAGCTGGCCCAGGACTAAGCATCGCGAGTTTCCTACGAGCTAACTTCCTTCACCGGTTGAGAATTTTCGTTTGCTCGCAGCCTCTTTTTTCTTCCTCTAGTCTGTCTCTTTCTCTCGGATTGGGTTAACGCGAAGGGCCCGCGTCGGAGAGGGTGGCAAGAGAAAGAACCCTCTTAGCGCTAGTGCTAGTGTCGGTGATAGTGGTGGTGGTACTGGTGGTCGTGGGAGAGGTGGAGGGTGGCAAGAGGGTGTTATTAGGGGCTGCTCATGGGGTGGCAACGCGATCAATGCCAGGGAGTCATGCTAGTCGCTCTCTCTCTCTCTCTCTCTCTCTCTCTGTCTCTCTCTTTCTTCCACTCTCCTCACTCTCGAGGACGCCTTTATACAACTAGTACGTAACACACACACACACACACAGAGAGAGAGAGAGAGAGAGAGAGAGAGAGATGCGCCAATGTGTCGCTCCAGAAAACGACGTCATTCCTGCTCGCACACAGGAGTGACTAAAAGAGATACAAGAACGAGCGAGAGAAAATGCGAGAAACACGCGCACCGCTCGTGATTTGCCGAATAAAAATTCGCGCAAAGAAGGACGCGTCGTCTCCTCTCAAAGATGATTCAAAGTATCGTTTTGGACAAGAACATTTTCTACTTTACCGACAAGTGCGTTCCTCGTCCAACAATGAGAATTTTTCGAAACGGAAGAAAAAGCCGAGTCACCGATCATCTTTGTCGTCGTTTGGTAAACACCAACGACTAAGATGGCGGCAAAGTTCGAAAACGACACGTAATCCACGTGTACGAGGAGATCTTGAAAAACGAGAGACAAGATGTAAGTCCTTGTCCCGATTATATCGCGGTATTATAGGTAAATTAGGAATAAGGGTGCCCCGTTAGCAAGAGTCTCGTGATTTGTCTTTTCGATATCACGCTTCTTTCGTTGCGACGAAAAGCAAGGCCCCGGAGACTCTCTCGTGGCGCGATATCTTATCAAGGAGAGCGAGAGAGAGAACGCGTGCGAGGAGAAAGAGAAAGAGACGGAGCGTCTTCGTCTGCGTGGCATCTAAATTTAGATAAGGATTACGATCGGGGATCTTTTCGTTGCCGAGCGAGCGATCAAGCGAGCGAGCGAGTGTTCGACGAAATCAAGCGGGCTGCTCAGTAGTAACCAGCTACGTACTCGGCGTTCGGCTTGAGAAGAGGAAAGTGGTTTCTCGCGATGCTCGAAGCCACGGAGAAAAGTACCCACTGACTCTGCTCGGACTCGCCCATAAAAGAGCGATAATCGTGGCGAGCGCGCAAGCGCGCATACACCGTACGCGTGTACGGGTATAGGTACGTACACCTTCAAGCTGCTGCTGCTGCTACACATAGCTAGCGGTCTTAAACTCGGGCAGTGGCCATTGCTGGAAAAGTGAACGGTGAGGCTCACTATGACGAAATCCTGGCGCTAGACGAGCTGCCATTAGGGACCGGAGGTCCTTTTGCGAGGCGAACTTACGATCTCACTTTTGCTTCTCGCGAACGTAAGAACTAGTACGCGGTTCTTATTCCCTTCTGGAGCAGTGATCGAGTTAACTCGTTCGCTTCGGTTCGAGAGAACTGAATGAACGGGGACGGTGACTTCTCACGTTCTCTCTCTCCTTCTCCCTCTCTCTCTCTCTCTCTCTCTCTCTCTCTCTCTCTCTCTTTCGCCAGCCTCGAAACCACCTTCGAAAACAGCTAATCGGGATTCCAAGAGATCACGAGCACTGCTTGCGTTACCACGTCGCGAAAGTTCATACCGATGTGCGTCGGAGTTCGTTAATGGATAAAAAAGAAAATGATTTTGGTAGAGAAGCGGTTAGCGGAATCCGCGTGATAGTCAAGCGGTCTATCGCAAGTCCGATGACTTTTCCAACTTGTTTACGTAACCTAAGTAAATAACCGGAAAGATTTATGGAACGGAGTCGCGACATCGCGTTTCCGAGCTATCCTTGCTATTTTCGAACCTCTGCGTTGGATGATCTCCCGTAATAACGCGGCGTTCGAGAAACCGCAAAAATCACTACGATTTTCCACGATCGATCAACCGATCGGTTCGGATATCGCAAAACGAAATTATTAACTAAACGGAGCGGGACCGTATCGCGGTCGACTGTTTGCCCTGGGAGATACAAATAACTGCGACTTTGGTCGAGCGCATCGACACGGATCAGATGATTTAGAGAGAAAGAGAGGAAGAGAGAGAGAGAGAGAGAGAGAGAGAGATGAAGCACGGAGGAAAAAAGTGGACTTTGCGATCCGTCCGGTTACGGCTCGTACCGTCCTGATCTCTGAACTCCGAGATCTGACGACTATCGATTAGCGATTGTAGGTGTACTCTATCCAACGAGAATTTGAAAGGCGCGGCATAAAATTGGCATAGGAAAAGATAAAGATTCACCCCACCCCCACATCGCGAATTTACAAACGATTCGTAAATTCACTTCCCGATTGTCGAAAGCTGTTGCTTTTGATCGCTAAGGAGAAATGCGTAACGCCTTTTGAAAAATCTCAGCCATCGTTCTATTTGACGGATTCGCGTATATGCATATGGCAGAATATAACAAGCTCTGACGCGACTTGTCAGACAAGTATGTACAAGAGAGACGGACAGTCGGACAGGTGGTTTCTGATGTGTTCCAGGATCGAAACCCTAGCTCGACGTACGCGATGCGTGAACATGCCAAGCAACGAACGTATTCGGTCTGTCGTAAATTGGTCGGTCTATAGATTTCTCGCTAAAAGCGAGAATTAGAAGTGCCACGATTTCTAAGATTGTTTAGATTCCGGTTCTCGAGGCCTCTTCAAAGTGTACGTTTGAGTTACGTCTGAATGGAACGCGCGCGCGCTCTTTTTTCGCTAAACGCTGTGGATGGTGCGGACTGGTCAGACGAATATATGTATTCTTTCGGAAGGTACCCCGTGTGTAAGGACGTCGTAACAACGAAAACGTCACACAACGTTGACACATCTGTTTGTACTAAATTGCCGTGGGATTACCGAGCTCGAAGATGTTACACGAACTCGAGGAACCGGTTCCCGTGGAGGCCTGACGACGATGACGATAAAAAGAAATCTCGCGGGTCCGGCATCGGACGTATGTACGGACGTGCAGTGTTTCCAGTTGCATTGCTTACTTGTTATCTACCTAACGTTCGTTTCTATTTCTATCCAGGAACCCACGATTTTTAACAGGTACCCAATTTCGTTTCTCTTCTCGCGAATCGTAGACAGAGAGAGAAAGAGAGACGATCAAGACAAAATATCCGCTAGGACTAGGTTTAGCTAACGATTCCCGAAAGGAGGAAATTCCTGAGAAGGGAATAGACAATGAACCAGCCCGGGCGAGGTCGTCACTCGGTCGTAGACGAAACGCGCTATTATTGCCGGCCGTTAGAACTGTTTACACGGAAATGACGGCGCGATAAATTTCAAGTGTCACGGTCCATCGTTGTCCGCGACACTGGAAAGCTCACACAGCACGTCGCTTTACGAGACGGCTGGGAAACCTCCGATTAACGAACCCACCGTGTATTCACCTGTAGGAACGTTCGCGCGAATCTCTTTATCGGAGCATCGTCGGGAATAAAATCGAAATAAACCGCACGATCAGCTGATTTATTTCGCGCCAATTGAAAAGAACGTAAACCGATGTCGGCTGATCTTCCAAAATGACGTGATAAATTTCGAAAGGGAGATTCGCGTCTCTCTCTCTCTCTCCCTCTCTCTCTCTCTCTCTCTGTCTCTCTCGCACAACTAGCGAAGAGTCGAAGGCGAGTCGCGGTCTCCGCCTCCGAGCGCGAGCGTGCCTCGCGGAGAGCTCGCGTGGGAGGCTGCTAATTTATTGCACATTAACGTCACTTGTCTCTGACCACGCGCAAGTAAAGACCGCCGTGGACTGGCCGCGGCCTGATGAAACGTCGCGTCCGTTTAGAAGGAACGCGCGAAAATTTCGAACTCCTGCCCGACCCCTGAGAGAGAAAAAAAAAGAGAGACGAGCAAGCTTCTCGTCCAATCGATTCATTTCTGAAGTAGTTCACAATGGACGATTCAAGTTGGCGCACACCGGTATCGACTACTTTTTTTGTTGGACGTTGCAATCGTTGTCGTGTGAATTGGATGCTAAACGTTGCTTGTTAAACTGATAATTTGTTATGATACCCTCTCGATGACGATCCTCGGTATTTTCTTCAACATTCAATCCACAGCTTTACACGAGTTAACCCTTCACAAATAGCGATATTGTAATGTCATCAGAAATTGTAATAAAAAACTGGACAAGCATCTAAAGCTCGAAAACATCGTAAAAAATGCTACGAAGATAACACAGCACGATTTGGAAGGGATACTACCAGAAAGTTGACAAAATTGTATATCGTCAACCATCGATGACCGACATGGCGTTAAACGTGTTAATAAATCGTAGCAACCTGGTCGAGACACGGTGAAGCAGCGCGTAAAAGAAGAAGAAAGTCACCGCTAAGACGAGAAGAGCGTGTAGAAAAAGGGAACGCGACCGAACGTGGAGAGAAAATCGCGCTCGAGCACGAGCAATGAGCAAGCGAGCAAGCAAGACGCGGTGAACGAGGAATCCCCGACTTCCTCGCTCGTCCTTAATTGGGTTCACGCCACCGCGTTAATAAATGCGGCCAGGCAAGTGCATTCTGCGCATTGTAGAGTCCGGCCACGCGTACCACAGGCCCTTATAAAGGCTCAATCAGCCTGATCCCGATTGAGTCGTTAATTGCCTTAAAGAGGGCAAGGCCTCATGTCTCTCTGTCGCCAGTGAAATGCAAAACCGCACTGAGAGCGACTGGACAACGATGAGCTAGCTACGACATTGTCATATACATACAAGACGCTGTTGATAAAATAAGAAGAAAAAGAAAGGTAAGAAAGTAGAAGCCAAAAGAATTGGGAAAACGATTTCAAGAAAAAATAAGGAAACGAAGGGTCTGGTGAAGGTGTGTGGCGAACCTAACCTAGAAATTGACCACGTGCCATGGGAACGACGTAAAATTCGGCATGGATGGAATAAATAAGCTAGAAGTAGTAGAACTAATGAGAAATATTCTAGAAAACTGGATTATGCTGTCGAACTAAAAAAAATAGCAGAATACCGCAACTATATAACTTTTGATGAATCACTGATCAGAGACAACTCTTTACATCTACTCTTAGACTTATATACACGTATTTGTGTACAAATACTACGCGAGCCCTTTACAAACGACGAAACCAACGAGGCTGTGGAATATAATAGCCAAAAATGATATCGATCCTTCGAGACCAGCCGAAGGCTCTCGGGGTGCGCAACTTTTGCGTGAGTCATCGTCACGTCCTTCGAGACGGTAGGAAAGGGTCAAGGGCTGAAAAAGAAATGAACAATTTGTGGGTACAAAGGATGTGTCGGGGAAACTGAAGATGGTGGTGGTGGAAGCTTCGTTTCGTGTATTATGGGAAAGGAAGCACTTTTCTCCCTCTGTCTTTCTCTTTATCGCTCTTTTTCTCTCTTTCTCTGCCGCCGTCTCTGCGTTCTCTAGCAGAACCGAAGGAGAGCTTCGGGCACTTCCATAACTTTGTTCTTGCACGAGCTATCCTCCTCCTCCTCCTCCTCCTTCCAGTTCTCCTTCTCCTTCTCCTTCTGCACACGTTCCATCGGTATGCACACAGCTTCTCATCTTTCTCTGGCTCTTTCCCGTTCGATGCATCCTCGAGTGCAGCCTACTCTCGCTTCTTCGTCGTTTACTGCGATGGCATTAACTCTTCCCCACCTCCTTTCTCATTCTACCCATTCCTCGCAACATTATCAACGTATCCAACCTTTATATTTCTCTTTTCGTTCTTTCCATCCATCCTTCCTTCCTTCCTTCCTACCTCCGTATTCTTTCTTTCTATCTCTCTCGACTTCTCTCTGGCGCTACCTCTCATTCAGACCCGATGGAAAATTAATGAGGTTCTCGCCTCAACTGCGAGTTGCCCCGAACACACCGCGAAAACAGATGAAACGAGATTCACAAGGGTGGATCTTTTGATCCCATGGTAACCTCTGCTCTCTCTCTCTCTCCTTCTTTCTCTCTCTCTCTCTCTTAATCGTACATCTCAGCTTGGAACTCTCGAAAAAAAAGAAAAACGCTAGAGAGTCTCGAGAATTAAATTCTTTATTCGGAATTTCTCCGTATCTTTTCTCTTTTTCTTTCTCCCTCTTCGGACAAGATGATCGACAAGAGAAACGACGTTGAGAGAACCCGTTGATCCGTTCGACTAATGGGTCCTTCCTCAAAGTTCAAAGTTAACAAGAACACGTACGTTAAGAGGAGGAAAGCTCGCTCGATCGTACCCGTACCATACGCGCGGAGCTTTTGTCTCGATGATAGGCGAGATAAAAGGTGAGCGATTTTTGAATGGAAGAAGAAGAATGCGTGGCCTGGTTATCGAAATCGGCGTGGGTTGAAGAGGATTTCTTTTTTTTTGTACCGAACTTGCTGATCCCGTGTATATACTGGAATAAAAATCGAACCAACCGTGGTGGATCCTTTCTAAACCAGAGACGGAATACTTTACCCGAGAGAGATAATACCGGCGAATTTCAGGCTAGCGACGCATCGCGCGAGTGCCGAGTTGCGTAAAAGCTACGAACAGAGGAGTGTGAGGAAGAAAGAGAGACGTGAGAGGGGAAGAGAAAGAGAGAGAGAGAGAGAGAGAGAGAGAGAGATGGTCTCTCTGTCCTTGTTCGCCCTCTTCGCTCTCGTTGCACGCACGTGCGAGGACGAAATTAGCCAAGGCTTCTCTCTCTCTTCTCCTTCCTTCTGGGTCTTCCTAATTCGTCCTCCCTAGCCTTCCAAACGATTTCTCAATGCGATTCCAGCGCCCAGTGGAGAGGAGGGTAACGCTGCCCGTCTTTCCCGGCAGCCGGTTGCTCCAAAAAGTCCCGATAGTGGGGTGTAAACAGCCTCAACGAAAGAGAGAGAAAGAGAGAGAGAGAGAGAGACGTGCATGCCGCGCAGTAGCCAAGTTTAGAAACGAATGTTTTGTCCACGTGGCCCACCACAGCAGCTATCCTCTCTCCTACTGCTATCAATCGCCTGCCGGAAGTTCCGCTGATGGAATCATCTTCGATTAATGCGTTCTTTCAGCAAGAAAGAAAAAATAAGAGAAAAAAGAAAGAGAGAGAGAGAGAGAGAGATGAAAAGATCGATCTCTGGTTAGATGTTCAAAGAAGTTCCGAAGGCTTACGCGATAACAACTCCTTGAACTCGAACCCGTTTTTGGCGGAGTCTCCCCTTCTCCCCTCTCCTTTTGAGCTAGCCATCGATTAATTCAGTTCGAATCTTTTCTTTTCTCACGGCCAGGCCATTTAGACGAATTTGCATAATTTCTGCGGTTTATGCATTCGAATATCGTCGTCTCTATCTCTTTCTCCTTTTTCTTTCTTTCCTTTCTTGCTAGCAAGGAACGCGCTAAATTTACCGATGAACCAAGTTGTTTAAAGCGCCGAGACAATCGGGGAATATGTAATGCGAACTCTGGCACGATGTGGTCGTATTTCGGGTGCCCAGTTCGGATTACCAACGATTATTCGAATTCCTTATCATGAAGTAGTACAATGCCTTTAAGAATGAGAATTTAGACTATTTTTATCATTGGCAACGTGTTTTAATAATCGTAATATTAAATTCTATCGAAAACTTTGTGAAAATGATTAAAAAACTGTCTTACACGAACGTAGTTTTTAAGTCCAATACCAAAGCGAAATATCAAATAGTCATTGTCAGGAAGATAGAGAAATTCTCCACGAAGTTCGAGCAGCCAATAAAACGTTAACGAAAGTCCCATGAAATTTTCTCGTTACACGTCCAGCGCATTTCCCTCGCCCCCACCGTGCCGTTCTAAAAGCTATCATAATTTTTTAAAAGTCTCGCGAAAAAAAGAGCGTCGATAATAATTTCGACGGCGCGGTGCGCGAGCGTGGCAGAACAGCTAGCTAACTCGCTTAGCAGAGCTTTGAAAGGTCTCGCTAAAGTTCCCTCTTCGACGAGTCGCACACGGCCCGTTACTTTTGAAGCCCGTTGATGCGTTGGCGTAGGACGTGTAATTTCAATTTGATAGATACACGAAATCTCACGCAAAAGAATAAAAAAAAAAAATAAGGACACTCGTGTAGACAGATCCTTCCAAAACGAGCACCAAACTCGAAAGAAGACCGCCGGTCACGTGTCATCGGCTAACCGTGACGAATGAGCCGAAGAAACGCGAACGGTTGGGAAAAGGAGGCCGGAATCTCGCCGTGGGCGCTGAAAAGAAGAACTCGGAGTCATTCTATCCAAGGGACTAGGTTGATCGCGTCGAAGAAACGACGAGTGTTGTACAATCGAAAGAAGATCAGGACGACGTGTGGTGGCGTCGCGGAACGAAGAGTAGAAGAAGACTGCAGGATCATCCGTGGTATCCCTCTCCTCTGCTTCAGATTATCCGCGGGTAGGCCGAGACATGACAAGCGTGAAGAAGCGCGATCCGTTAAGGTGAGACGAGGTGTCGTCTCTTTTACACACACCGGCAACGGCAACGTCTTCTCGGCAAGAGGCGAGACGAAGGCGACAGGAGCGTCACAATATCGCGCCGCGAGGCACGTGGCAACCTCACCGTCCCGTCCATCTCGTTTGCTCCTTTAATAAGCAGAGAGAAAGGAGAAAGAGAGAGGCAGAGAGAGGAGAGCTACGCCTTCCTCAGACACGTGTGAAACGCGTAACCAAGAAAGACAGATAAGGGATCTACCGCTAACGTTAAGCTTCAGTCCAGAAGCTTCTTTCTCCGTCTCTCCGTTTACCCGTAACGCGTATCAAGAAGCCCCACGTTGAAACACCTGTTAACCTGGAGACGCTCGAGCTTCAGGAAGGGATGAATAATTCCACTCGGCTATTACGGAATTCCAGGGATGCAAAACTGGTATTACGAAATAAACTTGACTAGGATTAAGACCTCCCTTTTGGGTTCACGATCGTTGAAACTCGACTATCACCAGATGAAGACGAAACGATCGAGATATCGTGACGTACGCACGAGCCTAAGATGTACGAGCCAGTTTCCAAGAGACAGATACGCTCTAATCCGTTCCGGATTTTTCCGAGATTTTTCGTTCGTTTCTTACCAGCTAGCCAAGGGACAGGTTTCCGTATTTGAAATGAGTTTTCCGTATCACGTTCGCATTCCGAGTCTCGGTGCCATCGGGAGTGAGTAAGATGTGACGGCTTCGCGTGACTACCAAACCAGTCGCCAGATACGCCACGGTAATTAATCCTCCGTTGAGCTTTAACCGAAGGTATCGAGAACCATCGAACGCGGGACAACTCGAATCGATAATGACAGGGAGGTTGAAATAGTTCGAGTGGAATATCATCGCATGAGATTTCAATGATATTTCAAGAGAGTACAAAGTTGAACGAATTTATCGAATTTTTTACTACGTTTACGAAAGCGTAAATGAGATAAACTTTTTTTTTATCGAAACATACGCAATTTTCAAAGGTTTAGTAAACTATGAAAAAAGTTACGATAAATTAAAACTGGTCGGTAAACTAACGCGAGTCTAAGTAGTCTGAAAATATTCTAAAATGTCTGAAATTGGCAAATATGTTTTAGTTTTCACCGAAATCTTAATTTAAATAACAAATGGTAATTACTTTTCTCGCACGATGAGTAAGCTCGTCATTCACGGCTAAGAGGTTAATATATACCACAATTTTGAAGATACGCTCTATATATTCTAAAACTCCCTCGTTGATCGCCAGAACGATAGCTCCTCGAAATCTCGGTAAACCGAGTTATGATTTAGCGAAGGAATAATCGGTCGGTACGAACCGAGCGAATCCAAAAATAATCGAGGCACGTACGCGCACTTGTATTTCGGTGCGAGCCCACCAACCAATCCAGAAGAACCGTGTGCCTAAAGAGCTCGGGGGAACAGACGCGAGAACGTCGTCGTCGTCCACCTAGATACATCTCT
>JAIFRP010000021.1:10309685-10335771 GCA_032403825.1 Odynerus spinipes | reverse complement strand
AGAGAGATAATACTTTTATTAGCTTTTAGCTATATACAATGTAACAACAATAATAAAACTAGATTTGTAAATCTGTAACCATTAACATAGTAATTTTCTAATTACGCTCGTATATAAATTTAAAACAAAAGACGCGAGAGAGAGAGAGAGAGAGAAGTTGAAGAGACGATGTTACTCCAATCAAAATGCACGACTCGCTATCTTGTAAGAAGTCACAATAACGTCCGAACACGGAACCATTTAGACCGTCGAATGAGGAATGTCTTAGCATCTGAAAAGGCCACGTTTTTTCTCAAACGAGCAAGCGCCTTTATTACACTCGCCGTGCTCGGTTAATGACGCGCGTGCCACTTCCTTTATCTCCCTTTTTCTCTCTCACTCTCGCTCTCTCTTTTTCTCCCTTCTTCTACCGAAGTCGATTCTAGTTCGAACCACGTGCCCCTCTCCCTTTCACCCTTTTTCGAGATCCAAGAGTTCTTCGAGCGACGGTCGATCCGATAGACACCATAAAATAGTACACATGAACTACGACGCTTTGAACACTCGGAAGAGTTCGAAAGTCCAGGATAGAAAAAGAAGAGGAAGAGAAAAAAAGGAGAATGGAAGAGATGAACCCGAGAACACGAGTGGCTCGGTCGAATCACTCTTCTCTTTTTTCTTTTTTTTTAAGTAGAGTACCCTGTCTCGGGCGATAAGTAATCTTGTAGCGGAACACCGAAAGCGTGGATACGAATTCCCTTGGAAAGGCTCTCTCTCTCTCTCTCTCTCTCTCTCTCTCTCTCTCTCTCTCTCTCTTCTCGCCGCATGGATGTATTCGTGCTGCATATTACGCGTACTTAAAGCTTCGTTCATAACGAAAACGTGATGCAAGAAACATAATAAATATAATTTATAATTTTATATAATAACATACAGATTTTTCCTTACACTAGAATATTTGTTTAAGTCAAATATCTTCGTAATTGATTTTAGGGATTTATAGGGTTTCTACAAGAAACCCATCATTCCCGCACAAGAAAAATGTAAGGTATAAAATCTTGACATTTTCCTTCTACCTTTCTTCTCTCTCTCTCTCTCTCTCTCTCTNCACACACACACACACACACCGCTCACTTTATCTCTGTGTCTCAGTAAATTCCTCGTTTCCGTGGCATACCGTCATTGAACGGACGAGTGTCACGCTCTTGTACGAAGGTTTCTAGAGTACTTTAAGCCCGATATACTTAGTGGTTACCCAATCACCCTCAATCTGGGCCACAACTATCTAGCAACTCCTTGGTGACACCGTCGTAGATACACACGGCGCGTGGTCCTTCGAGAATTAGATCGAAGTTTGAATTCATGGTCGTTGGTCAAGGTGTTCTCTCTCTCTGTCGTATTACATTCGTGCTTACCCCCTTACGCGAGCATTGAACTTCCCGTAGGATCTACGAAGAAACACGTCTTTGAACCAAGTGCGATGCCCTTAGATCGAATAGAGGAGAAATGCTTTGAAAATTGATGAGAATTTATAAAAAATCAAATATCTTCAATACTTTGGAGATACATGCTTCGTTTCCGTCATTTTCTTTTTCTTCTAACGATTATCGTATACAGACTTGACAAATGTTACTATACGAAATTTAGCAAAATTCCTTTTTTAATAAGTAAGCATATGATAAAACTTAAATATCAAATAAAAGTAGGTATAAAGTAAATCTCAATTAATAAAGAACGACTAAGAGTTTACAACTATTTTATATATTACGCAAATATGAAAAGTTTGAAAAAAAAAGAAATAAAATAGTCAACAATCAACATTCTTCATACGATATCGAAAGTGTTAATAACAGGTTTTACTTCCAAGATTTATTTGATTTCGCGAAGAGGTCACGCGGTCATTTTCGCCGTTCATTATGTCGCGTGCACGTTCGATCCCAGTATTCCCGTTACTCCGTGGAGACAGATCTCCTCGTGGCTCCCACATGGCTGGCCTGCGGGCCCAATTAATGAGTCTAATGAGATAATTGATCGGGCTCGCGTTAACCTGCGCGTACGTTCTCTCTCTCTCTCTCTCTCTCTCTCTCTCTCTCTCTATCTATCTATCTATCTCTATCTCTCTCTCTATCTATCTATCCATATATATTACACATACACATACGGACACTTACGCGCAGACTTGTGCGATGCATGTCCGACTCGACTGGTTTATCGCGACACACGATCTCGATCCGTCGTCTTTTCACCGGACAACTGTTTCTCCTTCGCAAAAAGAGCGGGAAGAGAAAAGAAATCGAGAAAAATCTCTTCTCTCTCTTGTAACGCCACTTCTTCCATTCGTTCCTCACTCGACATTTATTTGTCGACTCGAAACTACGCGGTAACGTTAAATTCGATCGAATTTCATTTTAAGCGGATATAAATATAACCACTCGGTGGTATTCATAACGCATCACTGTTCCTCCGATCGCTTCCATCGGCCCCGCGAAATAATTACGAACGCAGTAGTAGCTAGTAGTAACTGTACACACATTTGGCACGGGATGTACGCGAGACGATAAGTATATGTGTATGCGTGTACGTAGGTACGTAGGTACGTAGGTACTTCGGATGGACGTTTCATTAACTAATTGCCCAAAAATCCACTAATTATCGATCGCGAACATAAACAGCGAATAAAAGGAAATAATATACGATATTTATCATTCCGCCTACTACCCGATCGCAACCTTGTTTTTATATATACCTATATGTATATATAAAAACGAAAATGGCGGAATCTGTCGATCAAATGTTGAAAGAAAGGTACGTTTAATTAGCAGATAGGAATTATTGATTCATTTATTTGCAGATACCATCGTCATTCTCGCGTGCGTATAAAACTTGCCTATAATTCGCTCAGGATTAATAAGCTGCGTGAACGCGTAAATGGCGAGTTTTATACGCTTTCTTTCAAAAGAGAAATGTAAAATTTGAAGAAGGGGGACACCAAGGTTATTTAAGATCATACTCTGAACAAAAGTAAAAAAATAAATAAAAAAATTCCGATTAGATTAAATCTGAACTATACAAATGGCGTGGTACAATTATAAATCTAGTATCCTGTTTAGGAGTAGTAACAACTTCTCGAACACCCTAAGCATACACACAAAAAGAACGTCAAAGAGAATAGGATTTCTCTCGGCCAACGAAGTAGAAAGACTTCTCTCGACGACGATCGAAAATGCGTTTTCATAATCGCTTCAAGGTAAAGACCTCATCAACGACCCCACTCGCGTTAGAAGACTGCTTGGGAAAGGTGCGGGGTGAGGTGGTGGCGATGCTAAAGGGGGTAAACGCGGAACGCTATCGTGAAATTAACTTGAAGGTTGTAATCTTTAGAGGTCATCTAATTACGCGGTAAAACGGCGTTAATTCGCGGTTAATTTCTTAACGAGATAACGCCGACGCTTGCTAAGGTAAAAGGAGGCGTCGTACCGCGGTTGCATTAGAGCCTCTAATGGCCCCGCGTGGCTACTTCCGAGTGCCCGGTGGGTGGGTAAATAAAAAGGGGACGTGGTGGAGGAGAAGAAGAAGAAGAAGAAGAGGAGGAGGAGGGAGAGGGAAAAAGAAGAAGGGAAGACGAAGGATGAGCAGGAAGAGGAACAGGAACAAGAGGAGGAAGAAAGGAAAAACAGGTGGTGTCTTAATTAATTGGCGCGTAATTAAAACCACCAGGCGACACCGTCGCGAAGGTGTGCTATTCCGCGACTCCGATACTCTTCCTCTTTCAAGCGCCTCTCCTACCCGTTCGAAGTACTTCAAATATTTAATAATAAATACTCGAGGACTCTCCGACAGGAGATATTACTTTCTTCAGATCTTTTTTCTCCCTCGGTAACGATAAACCCCCAACCCCTCGTCCATCCTTGAGAAAAAGTTACGGTCGTCGACCTATATCGGAACAAGTATAAATATGTATCGGTGATTATAATTAAAGCGGTAAGTGTTAATTTTTTAAAAATTTTAGATCACTTTCATAATTGGCATATAAATACAAGAAACATATTCGTTAATTATTTAACATCTATATACGTCTCGTGTATCGTTTCGCTCGAAAACTTCGTAACGATTTCCGATACATTTCGATATTAATATTCCGTAAGAGTAACATCTTTTTTCGTGAGTAAATGATATTACGTTGTCGCATAATTTCTATCGCGTTTTTGGATAAAAGTGAGCTCGATATAATCTCGGGAAAAAGTTTACTTAATCGGCCATTATCTACAAATTGGCTCCATTTAATTAATGGGCGGTATGCAGCACGAATAGCGGCACAGTTTAAAACAAATCTGGTAATAATTATGTATTTACCGCGCGTCGAAGATAAGCGCATAAAGTACGACAGAAATTATGAGACAACCTATTATTTAGGTATATAAGATTGCAGCATCGAGAAATTGTTACGAAAAATGTTTAGAATTGTATAAAATTAAATTTCGCCAGTGATCATTTTCAAAGAGGATTGCGCTATCTCAATGACCGAAAGCAAAAAAAAGACTATCGCCGTATAATATATAAAAAAAGAATCGTAAATTTCTTCGCATTAATAAAATCGAATTTCTAAATAGCACGAAGTAACGACCCTCCTAAGTAGCTACCGGTTAACGTAACGACTTGTAAAGCGCAACTCGTCGGAACGGAGCTCTTTTGCTCGCGACTTAGCTAAGCCGCAACAAGCTACGTTAGAACGCCAAGAATTTCAAGCTCCGGCTTGAAAATTGCGAACTGAAAAGTCGGTATTCCACCGTTGGAATGCCCATAGAGGAAACGATTCCAAGATCGGCGCGCGCTTGATCCAACTCAACGTTCGTTCGTTCGTTCGTTCGACGAGAAGGAGCATCTCTTTCTTATTAACGTCTCGTAGAAGCTTTTACCGATTCTATGAATATTTCTCAAGCATAACTGCTACTCCTTCTATTTTACGGGACTTCAAACAGTCTTTCTATTTTATTCGGTTTGACCTTCGGCAAATTGGTTTTTAACATTTTACATTTTATTATAATATCTATTATTTAAGGAAGGAGGGAAGTGGGAGGGGGGTATATGGATGTGGGGTATCGGGATTTATAGTAGGTTAAGTGTATGTTTATTGTTATATATTTTATATATCATTTATGTATGAGGAGAGGGAGGAAGAAGAAGTATGTAACCCTTAGGGGAACAATAAAAAATATACATACAATATCTATCATTTATTAATCGATTAATTTTTAAGTAAACTATAAATCAAGATCAAGAAAAATCGAGCAATCTGCCAAAATGCCTAATCGCGTCCTCTGCCCTACGAAAATCAATGAACGTTAACCCTGACTCTAACGCGAAAAGACATAACACGAAGAGAGATAGTCGTTCTTGACATTGGCAAAGATGCATATAACGCGCGAGTAATGTCTCAGCGAGTAAAAGAGAAAAAGAAAGAGAAAAAGAAACGGGGGAGGATTCGTTGGCACGAATCCTACCACGAAATTTCACGGCACTTACCACCGCTGGATTTATTAGCGTCTAACCATCGTACCACCATAAGCGAGACGGCGAGTCCCGCTTTTCGACGCGAGCTGAATTATTTCTCCTTTTCGATCGTAGGGGAAGTCGCGAAGCGCGAAGTCGTTGTTGCGCCTCTGGACCACAGGGAGAACTAGAACTTCGATCTATAAATACGTTTTCTCCGTGCGCGACTTCCTCGCGTTAGAATACGCCCACGTTTTAGCGTCCTTTCCCAACGCCGTGATACGCACACGGTGAAATTTTATCGAAGACTCACGAGGACAGGTGATTTTAGATTTGCAACGCGGTATCACCGTGAAATCTCGATCGTATCGCGAGCAAAACCGGTAGGGTGAGCGCTACGATCGTGATTAGTTGAGATTACTTTATGATTAGGTATAACCGCTTTTAATTAATTGATTTCAGATTATAATGCTTTAAGACCTTGGGATGTCATTTTTTTTTGTTTAATGATAACGTATGGGAGATCTATTTGATATTACGCTAATGGTAACAGGCTCAAGAATTATAGAAGCTAGGCTCCTTTTTTAACGCCACGTAATAAAAACTGCAAGCATTATTATTTTATATTTTCAATGCTAACATATGCAGCATTTATTTTATACCAGAATTTTATCAGAATTTACATATGTATATACTTATTAGTAAGAAACAGAAATTTAATATTCCAATTTTCTCTTACTTCGGATTCAAAAACACATATACACGATCTGTATTTAAAATAAGAATCGTTGATATGTAATTTATGTTACAAATTATATTAAGAGTATACAAAAGGCTGTGAATCAAAGTTCGTCCGAAGCCCCAAGGCATGGCCGAAGAATAAATAATAAAAACATATCCCATCATATGCCATCAGTATGCAACGTCCAGTACCTTAGAAACTACCATCGTGAAAAAAAGATAAAAATTCGAAGCCTGAAGAAAATCTTTCCAATTCTCCGAATGCAACCTATCAATAAATTCCTATTCGAGCTACCAAATGACCTGCCAGGTTCTTTACCGCTCTCAGCAACTCGTATGTTTCACGACGAGAGTGTGATCGGTATACTCGGTATACAAGAGCAGCCTGTTTTACGAGCCGATGCTAAATACTTAACAAGAAAGAGAGACAGGATCGTTGCCATTGTCAAACGCCCACACGATGTTTCGCACCTAAGCACCATAGACACCGCGTTCGTTCGAGATCCGCAAGGAGGAGGGACGATGATATGGTGATGACTCGTGGAAAGAATCAAGATCGTGTGAACTTTCTTGTCGTGAGAATACATCGTGCGTACACCATAAAATAGTCGAGAATATTTTTAACCCTTGGGGTTGATCCCGTAAATTTCAGTAATATATACGTAAGTGGTATCTTTTTTTATCTATTTTTTATCTTTAAAAAAAACCTTTATGATCACTTTTGACTCCATAAATCAGGCTAGAGTTAAAAACACTCGCGACTCTCTTCGATTATTCTTGATTATCCAACGAGTCGAGTTAGTAAAGATGAACAAAACATTCGCGTGCTAGGCACGCGATAGATGTAATGGACACCAGCTATTGGCTGTCCAACGATAGTCAATTGTAAAATTCAGGAGCGAAAATACATGGATCGTCATTAGCTAGTTTCGATTTCTCGGGTTTATAAGACGAATGACGGATTACTGGAAGATTTCAATTCTGAGTAAAAAACAAATTTACAATTAAGCAGATAAAATTAATATGAAACTTTGGCGGTAATTAATTCATTACGAGAATCACGCGTGTTTGTTTATTTCTACCGACTCGACTCGTTGAACGGAGTATAAGTTCGTTCCTTATTAACTAGACCATCGGTTGGTTAGGTAAAATCACATTTTTTGGGGCATGGTCACGTTACAATGAAGCGCTATGATTCGCCGTACACAGGCGGTGCACCAGGTCGGACGTTCGCCCAGCTCGCTAGAGAGCATTCCAAAATCGCGGGACTCGTACCGCAAAATCAAGCACGCGCGTCCCAAATCGTAATTAACATTCCCCGGTATTAATATGACCAACGCCTCTATGTGCACGGCTACGATCAATCGTCGCCGACAGGTGGCGAGCATAAGGGGGATGTTTCGCGTTTGGTAGTCCGATACCTTAAACGCCTCGTCTCGTGATCACTCGATGCTACTAATTTCTCAAAAAGTCCAAAGACTTCGTGAACTTTTCAAAATTCAAATAGACTTTTGGGAAGAGAGTTCCATTGTTGTTTTTGAATAGCGGGCAATTTGAAGATTATTTTCTAACTCGTCGTCAACGTTTCCTCGGCCCGTCATATTTTAAACTTTACTTTCAAAATCCCAGGATTATATGTACAGTCGGTGTAAAAAAAGTATTCGTAGAGCACTGTGTAGCCTCTGCTTGTGAGCAACATCAACATGGCTCTCCGACAACTGTGCTCTGCTCTTCTAATTGCGAGTTGACTTTATTAAAATTAGCGAGGGCATTATCAGAGAGAAGTTTGTATTTCATTGGCTTTTATTCGAGCTTAAATTTTCTCCAAGCTGACGTTACCTTTCGGATTTTCCTCGAGCTCTACCATCGTGTGGTAGATAATGCTATTTATCGCCAGAGATTATTTCGACAGTTTACGAAGGAAAGAAAACTGATAATTTACGAAAATAATCATGTTTTCATTTTTTACATACGCAATCGACCTTCCGAGAGTACAAATTGGATCGAATTGTGAGGAGACATTCAAAGAGACTGACTCGATTCGTGACGCAACACGTGGTAGATATCAACGTACAGTTCGCTCTATTGAAAATATTCCTTCTGTTCTTGATATCGGGGAAGAAAACCCAAACGTATCGATTCCTCGCAGTCTCAACAATTGGAACTTTCGCAAGCTACAATCTGGCGTATTTTGCACGGGGATGCGAGTATACGCCAGTATCAGATTTAATTGACGCATGAGCTAAAACCTACAAATCATTTCGTGCGTCGTGAATCGTGAATCAGTTTGTCGCCACGATGGGTATCTCTTTAAAAAAGTCGTCTGTCTCTTTCGCTCCTCTAGTCGGTGACGTTTTTTATTCGTGTTTTTAAAAATTGTCCTTGGATATGGAAGGGGGAGTTATTCTCGCTATGAAATCCCTACGTTTATTCACCTATACGCTAAGGTACACAATACACGGTTCGCTTGCAATTTCGGGATTTTACGCGGCTACCGGCCGACCGGCTGCTGGGAAAAATGTGTTCGATAAATATTGACGATTCGACTTCTTATCGTGCGAACGAAATCCATCCAGATTAAAATGTGTTGTCTGCACGCGTAGTTAACACATTTTACGTATGAAGTATTGACGAAAAGAAGACAAATTCAAGGAAAGTGGAACAAAATCTTCGAAATTGGCTATAGCGAAAATTTTCAACTTTCTTATTCGTTTTTAAAGACGGCGATCATTTTTTCGTTGAAATTCTATGGATGTATAATAAATATTTATTAGCTACCTCGTTGCCTTCCTTGGGAAAGGAAAATGGTAGGAACTAATCGCTTTGGATACTTGTCGGAAACGTAACATAATTATTTAACTGATATTTGATGAAAAAGATAGAAATTATATAAAAAAACTGTATGCCGAATCTATATATTACAAGTTAGCTATTAAATTTGGTTAGAATTATTACAATTTTTCAAATCTTCGTCGAACACCATGATACATCTGCATCCGAAATTAATCCAAAAGAGAACATTGTTGTACTCCGATCGAAACTACCGACGCGAGCCTTCCTACGGCTTACCGATCAATAATTAACCGCGGATGGATCCTGCAACTGGATCATAGGGATGCTTCCTCGTCGCGTGGGTGTGCGTGGGCGTGCCCTTCACGGAGAGGAAGGTTTACAGGCGCTTGATCGGCCGCGTGGGAGTGCGTAAAGATAGAGAAAAAGAGAAAGGAGAGAGAAAATAGGGAGGGTTAAAAAGCCGTGGAGATCGTGACCGGTAAGACTCGTGCAAGAAAGATGTCACGCGAGGACAAGATGCATCTCTTTATAACGACGATACGTAAGAAAAAGATATAGGAAGTAAAAGCGATAAAATCGCTATCGTTTCTTACACAAAAATTTACCTTCTTCGCATGGACAGATACAGTAGTGGATACAAGATTAAGATGATATGAAAAAAAGAAAGAAATGATATATTTTATGTCAAAAAAGTATGTATTTATCTATTTCGTTATTATCTATTTCATTACATTGTACATTGTATATTGTACATGTATTATGTATGTACACATAATACTGAACAACTGAATAGAAAGATGGTATTTACATTACATGTGTATAATCGAAATAAAAACTTTTTAGCTTACACTTATGACCGCTACTGTATGTCCGAACCGATTATGCATAATTTCATATATCCGTCTAATATTATCTATAATTATTTTCGGAAGAAAAATACGAAGAATTCGCGATAACATTTTTCTACGCTAGACCTTTCTATGTTTACAATCGGTAGTTACATTCTCGTAAATATCAAGAAATAAAATTTACCGCCATGGCATTCAACGTGTTAAATAAATAACACGTATACACATCGTGTCGTTTGTATATTCTCGCAAAGAATGATATTTTCGCACTTTACAAAAAGTGTACCGCGTGAACGCCGAAAGCCTTAGAAACTCACTCGGCTCCGCGTACCGCCACAAGAAGAAGAAGAACAACAACAATAACAACGGGGTTTTACATGGGAAAGAAGAAAGTTATTGGAAGGCGTGGGCGTCTTTAAAGTTAATCTTATGAAAATGAGACGAGCACCGAGCGGTATGCAAGATCTCAACACGACTATGCAGCTCTTCTCGTAGATATTCTAGCAGCAAATGGAAGCAGGAGAGAAGAGAAAGAGGAAATGGAACACGATGTCGGATCGCGTTAATCGTAAATCAACTCGGCCAGCTCGCAACAAAAATAAGGAAATATATAAAAGATAAAAACAGTGAATTTCTAAGTACGGTTAGAAAATATTATCTCGTTTCACGAGATCATCGCGAAGATCAGCCAACGCGTATACGTCACGGTAGCGTTTAATGTCGTTTCCGCAGGTGCGTTTCCTCGAGAGAGAGAGAGAGAGAGAGAGAGAGAGAGGCATGAGAGGGAATAAAGTTATACATCGATGATTGAAATATATGCACGCGTGATACGATAAGACGTCGTTCTTTACGACACTTCACTGGAGCATAACCAGAGATCGTGCCGAGTAAATGAGCGCAGAAATCGTAACGAATGTTTCTACCTGTCACAATCAATATTCCCGGTACAAGCGTTTAAACCACACCTCCGTATATGACAGAACTATAAAGGTGGCTCTATACGTGCGATACAGGTTGAATCGATCACGCATTTAGCTCCTACCGGTCTCTCTGCTGCCACTGCTGCTAATGCATGTAACGCACGTTGCCGCGGGCCTGAATCTGAAGAAAACTCCCGATATTAATTCCCCTCCAGGTGGATCCACCAGTCCGAGAGTCAATATTTATCGACAATCTACAGAACTGGATTCCAGCGAAACTTCGAACTCCAAAGTGTCGTCCTTGCTCTCTGGACTATTAACGTCGCGGTGGCAGACCGTGCATAATGACTTATCGATTAGACAACCAAAATTAGACGGCCGAATCGGAGACTTTTTAGATTACGTGCAAATTGGACTGACTGTGAACAAAAAATGTGTAAGAAGAAGCGATGGAAAAAAGGAAGAATACGAGGTTACGCGAAGGGGATAAATAAGAGAAGGGTCGAAGCGGAGAACCACTGTCTGCGCTCGGCCGGGGCTGGAGGGAGAACGAGAGAGAGAGAGAGAGAGAGAGAGAGAGAAGGTAGGTTGGGTAGGAGGAGTACCGTGGGGGAGTCGGATGGGACAGGAGGGAGGGCGGGGGTTGGTGCCAGGGTAGGTTTTGATCAATATCTCGCCCCCACCCCATACCACCACCCTTCGTGGCGGTACACCATTCCCCCACCAGAACCCCATCACCCGACCACCATGAATAACCAAGACCATATAGCGGCCTGCAGATTAAATACATCGTGGTACCATACGATCAAACTACCCACTACCACCACCAACACCATCACCAGGACCAACCCTCCTCCTCCTCCTCTTCCTCCTCTACCTCATCCCCATTCTCCTCATACTCCTCCACCTCCTCCTGATCCTCTTTTCCTCTCTCCAACACCCCCGAAGCCAGCCCTTTAACGGTCAACGCTGCTTTCGACATCCTCAACATCGTCACCGATCTTGTCCTCTTCCTTGTCTTCTTCCTTCTCCATCTCCCGTTGTCTCCTATAAGAACGACCGATTTACCGCGCCACCGAGTAGCGGAGCAAGGGTGTGGAGTGTTCGGATCCGGAAGGGGCTTGACTTTGGTGCTCGCACGTTCGCGCGTGCACGGAAAACCCCTTCTCTGCCGCATTCCGATCTTGCGTTTTCCCACGAGACACGCAGAGAGAGAGAGAAAGAGAGAGAAGAGAAGAGAAGAGAGATAACGCGTTCTACGCGGCGACAAAATTGTCCCTCGGGGGAAACGATTTTGTGACACTCGCCCATCGTGTGCTACCTTTTGTGTCTTTAGAAGAACAAGTCTCCTAGATATCGGTTACCATACATAAGAATTCGCCAATGGAACGAGACAAGGGAAAAAGACTGGAAGCGTCAGAGCGTTTCGAAAATAATCGTCTCGCGTCCGGCTTGACAAGCGATCGGGTCTTTCCTATTAGGGGCTAATTTAGTTGTAAGCCATAGGGTTCAGCGAATGCGAGGGAGCTGTCCCTAAGGACAATATTCCTCCTACCACTGACGTGCTACTCTCTCCCTCTCTCTCTCTCTCTCTCTCTCTCTCTTTCCCTCTGCTTCTCCTGTGTTGCCGCCTTTATCTCTCTTCCTCTATCCGCGGGCACGTCTTTGAAGCATGCGAACTCAAAGAAAATATAGCTAGAATGACGTTTCAGTTTTCTCGGTGAGAAATGTTTCTTTCGATCCCTCGACTTCCTTCCATGCTGTGGATTTTACGATTCCAACCGCGAACTTTCACCTAAAACCTCTCGCGTTACCCTCTATTACCATTATCGCATTCTTATTATGTCCTCGTATTAGCGAACGCTAGCTCCTCTAATTGCTGCTCTTAGAAGAAAGCATGAATAGTGTGAAAAGGCAACGCGCGCCGTTTTGGACCAGGCCCTTCTTTCCTTTTTTTTAAATTTTAAACATCTAGGTCACCGCGAAAATTGTTAAGGTAAAATCCTAAATTCGTTTTTAACGTCAAGCAGAGAACGAACGAGGAAGAGAAAGGCCGAGATCTCGTTTTGCTGCAGTCTCGCAGTCTCGTCGAGAAATCGTTCGAGTCTCGCCAAGGGACCAACGAGATATCCCCGTGACGCGGAATAGCTCAACGTCATAAAATATAACAGATACGGCGACTCTTCCCGTTCAAAACCTTCCTTCTTTCGTTCGCGGAGAAAGGAGAGCGCGGTTTCACTCGCAAGAAGTCACTCGTCGGCAAACTCCTAGCCGAGAATCGCAGACTGATGATATTTAACCGGCAGCGAATCGACCAACGAGCGAGCGAGCGAGCGAGCGAGCGAGCGTGCCAGTAATCGAACATAAATCAACCGCGAACAATGTGTAGAAAGTATTAGCATAATCATGAGTGACATAGGAACTGTAACATTAATTACCGACGACGATATGCTTCTTGCCGAGAATAGTACAGGTATTAAGTTATCGTGCCACGCAGTCTCGAATGTGCGAAGAGACTATATACTATTCGTTATCCGTGGGACCATGCATAGAACGACGATAACACGGCTTCGTTATCGTCTTTCGGGGTAACCGGCTATCCTAATTCCACCGAAGCTCGAATGTTCCTCGATTATGGGAATAATGGGCGAAAATGAAAAGAGAAATTGAAAAAAAGATGATGAATATGAGCTGGCTCGATCTTAGCTCTTCTTCTCGAGAAAGGGGACTCCTTTACGGCGGTCGGTCGTAACCATATGCTCCATTATTGAAATACTTCCTACTTACTTACTTAGTACAACTATTTCCGTTTATAGCCGTTACAAGAAGCGATCGAGAATGCCGGGTACTTGCGGTTGGATTATATATCGCTCCGTTTATTCTGAAAATCACTTGGACTCTTTGACGGATCATCGGTAGGAATTCACGAAGTTTGGGAAAGCCTTGAAGAAAACAGTTGATTTCGAAGAACGAGGTTCGGAAGACAATCGAGAAACATTCGAAGGATACCGAATTAAGAAGCAAACGGGTTTTCTAAGGAAATACGTTAGAGCGATAAACTGTGGATTGCCGGTTGAATGGGACATCGAATCTACGGAAAGAAATAGTCGACTTAAGAGGAAAGATGAAGAAATTCGTTAGTTCGTATTCCGCTGGTGATCAAACGCACCAGGGAATTCACCTACAACATCCACATCCAAACACTGTTACCAGTCCCCTGATAACGTACAAATTAACAGATCGCTTTTCGCGTCAACGTTCTTGAATTTATCGTCTCTCGTATCTTTTCCGAAAATCATATCCCCTCCAAGGGAGCCATAGGGAGCGATGATCTAGAGTGTCGTAAAAAGAAGCGAGCCGGGACCCACCACCGCGCGAGACTTCCGAAAACGTCCGTACATTGTAGGATTAGCGTTATTCACGGAGGCTCCGATCGTCCGTAAGGATCGCGAAGAATCCCGAGTCTCTTCGAAGAAGCCGTTTGCGGCTCCCTCCCCCCTGCCCTTACCTATCGCATCCGGCCTAAGGAAGAAAGTGTAGGTACCGGTAGCCACGAGCCACCAACCAGGGAGCAACCAAGCAGCCAGCATCTCGGCGTTCGTCGAGATCAAAAGTGATCCATCGCTTTAAGGTTGAGCCCAGGTTCGTTGGTTCGCGGCTACGCCGTTGCTACTCAGGATTCCAGTTCTTCCCTCTCCTACCCCCATCGTTCCAGCTCCGATCCCCGCACCCTCCGGCAACCCCACCCACCGCTCTGCCTGGAACCTGTTCCACCCCTTCCCGTCTCTCCGTCGCTATCCTTCTCTCGTCTCTCTCGCTTCCTCTCGTCCTCCCTCCCAGCTTTTCTCTCTCTCTCTCTNCTCTCTCTCTCTCTCTCTCTCTCTCTCTTTCTCTCTTCGGCTCGGGCTCCGGTCGCTAGTGTCCCTCTGGCGTGTGCGAGAGAAAGAAAAGGAGACGGAAAGACGCGAGAGTATGACGAGAGAGGAGAGAGAAAGAGAGAGGGATAGAGAGAGAGAAAGTGTCCGTGCACGCGCTGCCATTGTTTGCAACGTGTGTCTCTCCGCCGTCCCTCACCACCACTACCATCTCGACCCCCCCTCATTCTCTCACTCTCGCTCTCTCTATCTCACTCTCGCTCTCTCTCTCTCTCTCTCTCTCTTTCTATCTCTTTGCTCCTCTCTACGCTCCGCCCGCTCCTCACCGACCCAGCCGTCGACCTTTTCTTTCGTTCACTTTTATTCTTCCCACCTCCCGAGTCCGCTCGCGAGTCCTTTTTTCAGACTGGTACGATTTTTGCCTACAGGCAACGGGCCCCCAGATGCAACTCTCTCGGGCCCCGGTATTGCGTTCTCGACTCTTCGCCAGTGCTAGAATCGAAGGTGGAAGGAAGATATGCAAGGTTACTGGAAGAAGGACGTAACTGGGGCGATGATCCTCGCGCGCTCAGGATCACCAGCGCCCCCCTCCTACTAATACTCTACTCCTACTACTTCCCCTCCTCATCCTCCAACTCTTCCTCCTGGTACGATCTCTCCATATCGCGGTTTTTGTCTCGAACGAACGTATCCACCATTTCTCTCTTTCTCTCGCTCGCTCGCACGTACCACCGGAGATTACTCGTGGAGAAGAGGCGTTAGCAGGACGACGATCGCTACGAGGAGAGGATTCTCTTCTCTCGAAGACTGCCTCGGAACAGGCTTGGGTAATCGCGTACCCTCTGAACAAGATGCAATATTTGAACCCCCCATCCCCCCGATAATTAACCAATTCCCCATAGCCTTCTTCCGACGTAGAACAAAATCTCCTGAAGCTTCCTATTAGATAGGTATCCAATAATAACAATACAGATGAAGAGAAATGTTAATAATTTGTTGCAATAGAATCTTTTCCAATTTCGATATATTTCTAAAAACCGGCCCCCTCGATTAGGAGTTTCTCGAAACGAAAATTCCATGGAAGCGTGACCGCGAGACGACGCCGACGACAACGACGGTGCGCGCGAACGCGACTTGTAAACCAGTTTCGAGCGACGTTCTTTCTTTTCGTAGCGCGCGCGCACACGCGTGGAAGAGACCGCGTCGTCTCGTAGGGACGCGGCGGCGGTGGCAGCCAGGAGCTTTTTTGTCGGCGGCGGGGAGGAAACGAGCGAGCAAGCAACCCGTCGCAGGGACATTAAGATTTTTTTCGCTTCTTAAACTGGTTTCTCGCATTCGGTCAATATTATCGCGCGAAAAGCATACTTGTTTACCGTGGTGTCGATAAGCCCGACCGCGTATCTCCACGCGCGCGCGACGCGTTTGTTTGGCGCCAATGGACGCTCTCAAAGTGGAGGAAAGAGAGAAAGAGGAGGAAAGAATGAAAGCTGGACTGTGTGTCGAGTCGAGGGGCTCGAAAAGAGGGTGAGTCCTGATGCGGGAGTCCGAGGAGAGAGACAGAGAAGAAAAAGCGGAGGATGCGGAACGAGAAAGAAAAAGAAACAAAAAGAGACGAGGAAGGTGTAGAAGTGGTGGAAAACGAGGAGATGGGGAAGATGGCAAGCCTACGTGTCAAATGCAACCTTTACTTTTTCCTCTCTTCTATTACTTTGCATTAGACAAAATGTCTGGTCGGATGAGTAAATTTTCGCTCGATCTACGATTTCAAATTTGACAGACCGATCGAACGAATCAACGCGATCGGGTTGAACGAACCAACGCGAGACAACAATCGGAAAGTTCACAAAGATCTGGAATGTCCTCGATTTCGTCGAGGAAACAACAGCGAAACGATGTCACCGGGACAACATCGTGAATTAAGCGACAACGTTGGAAATTAACCCCCTTGAACCACCCTCTGGATTTACCCCAGGTGCTCGTCAGTGTCCGACCCTGAAGCCAAGAGCATCGTAAACTTGCTTGCTCGTTCGTTTTACTGTCGTAAGAGGGCTGCACTTTGAAATTCCGCTTGGTTCTACGCCAAAGCACAAAAGACAGGGGATCGCGAGTAAATATTAAAAAATGAGATCGCGAAAATCAGGCCGCTTTTCTTCCAACGTCATTGTAGTCGTCCGTGATAACGTGACAAAACGTGGAGAGTATATAACGAATATTCGAAGATAATCACGTCACGAATAGTTCGCGTCAAAGAGATGAACTGAGAAATTAAAATACCCACCCTTAAGTGGGAACACAGACCAATACGTATAAAAACTAAATAAACGATTAAACAGCGATATGGTAAAATCGTTTACATAATTGATCGAAATTAACAATAATCAACAATTACATAGTTTTTGTATGGATCAATCGTTCATTACACGCGCGTGGCCTCAGTCAAAAGATGTGGTTTGTAGTCTCTAGTCGTGGTATAGAAAGAGATTGGCCCATTCACTCTTTTGCTCGAATGTGACGCGATAGTAGGAGACAGGAAAGAAGGATGCGAAAAACGAAAGAGTGTGAGAGAGAGAGAAAGAGAGAGAGAGAGAGAGAGAGAGAGAGGGTGGCTCTCTCGCAAAAATTATCGCCTAGACCGTATACGGCCCTGGAGAGCGCGTCATCCCCTTTAACCGAGGGATTGAATTTTTCCCCGACGTGGAGCTCCTGGCACAGGGTGCGCACGACTCCGACGGCCTGCACCCATCCCCCGGAACCACCACCCACCCCTTTCCAGCTCTCTCTCTCTCACTCTCTTCTCTCGCTCTCTCCGCTCCTCGCTCGTTCCACCGTTCTCCCGTGGACAATACTTGTCCAATAGTCGCACAGGGTTGCCCGTAGCAACTCTTCACCATGGCCAAGGTACTCCTACGAGAGGGCAGCAATGAAATTGTCCAATTTCGAGCCGTGCGCGATTCTAGAAGAGAAGGCAAAAAAGTACGAGAACGAAGGTGGGAGGGGTTCGGTGAAGGAGGAGATTGGGAGGAAAAAATAGAAAAAAAGAGAAAGAGAGAGAGAGGAAAGAGAAGAGAGAACAGGGGGAAGGAGAAAAGAAAAAAGAAAAAGAGAAAGAAGAGAGAAAAAGAGAGAAGAGAGAGCGCGCGCAGAGAATTTCGCCTATCTTCCAGCAGTAGTATTCGCATTTAATGCTTCGGGCTATTGCGAGAATCCTGCAACAGCCTACGATTAAGAAACAAGACGCACTCGGTCGAACCCTTCTCCTTATTTCGAATCGTCTTCTTAAAGGTTACAACGATCTAGATCTTAACGGAACCAAGAAAGCGTCCATGAGGTTGATGAGCCTAGAGAGAAACGAGTCTTGTCCACGATTCGAAAGATCAGCTACTAAACACTCTCATTACCGCAACCACCAGCAGCAGCAGCAGCAACAGCAGGAATAGCGAAGATACAAGCTGGATTGGAATACGAAGAAAAACATCGAGACGTACAACACGGAAGGGTCAGCAAACAGAGAAGGACTCGGCCAACGCACGATAAAGAAGCTAAAGTGGTGGGGTCAGGTAGATGAGTAGAGAGAACGGGGATTGTGTAGAGTGGAAAGCGGGAGGATACGCCTCAAAAAGTAACCGGCGTGTTCGCTTTGACGGATCCTCGTGTCGCCCTGGCGACCAAGCGGATTAGCGCCGGATCGTCGGCACTCGCGCGGAACGAGGCGCTTCGCGAAACGCCGCCGCTCTAGCTGCGGGCACCGCGATGATGGAAAGAACGACGAGTAAAAAATGACGTAGGTACGTACGAATGTGCGGACCTACTAGAAAGAAAAATTCGATGGTCAAGAACGAGTATAGTCGCTTACCACAAAAGCTTATCCCGTTCATGGGAACGAATCTTATCGATATCTTTCGATCGTTGTCGATCGAGGGAACCGTAAGCCTAATCCGAGTATCGTCCAGTTAATAAGGACAATGTGTGTGATAGAATCTTACATCCACAACTAGCAAATAAAAAAGACAGCATATCTAAGCCTAAATTATCTACACGTGTGTTATGTAAAAAGTACGTACCCCCAAGAGTAGATTTAACATTGATCTAAGATCTAAAAAATGGAACTCTTTCTAGACACGACACGGGGTTACATATGGGAGGGTTCGACGCACGTGATGTGGCAGAAGGTCGAACGGAAAGTGCGGAAGGCAACACCTAAAGCAAACGAGGACAAAATTGGAACACACGCGAAGGCGTTACTACGCAGCTGCAGAGTCTTGTCCGCCCCACGAGAATCTTCCTCCTCCTCTTCCCATTCTTCTTCTTCTTCTTCTTCTTCTTCTTCTTCTCGTCCCAGTCGTCTTGTCGACGTAATGGTTCACATAAAAAAGCAGGTTACATGAATGATATCTGTGCGAAGAGTTAGCCAACGTAGCTAATAACAAATTGTTCAATGCGTTTTTCCACTCATCCCACTTGGACCATGATTTCCTTTTCCTTACCCTTGCCCGTGGTCTTCTAAACTTCACAGGATCTTTCGTTATTCTTTACATTTACCCGGATCGGAGCGTATTGTATGTATACATGAAGTTACAAACGATCGCGAATCGTTTTGTCGCGCGACGACAAAGCGGCACGCTACGCACCTCGTCTTATCCGTTTCAGGCTAAAGAGCTTAACGACCAGATTACAGGAGAGATCGTCGTTCCAACAAAAGGGTGATGCTCGCCGATTTGACGTGGAACGCCCCGTACTAAATGCATACCTTGCATTCGCGAGTGCGAAGAAGTGCATGCACGTCCGTGATGAAGCACGCGACCGCCTATAGCTGTGTGCATACGCATATACGACGTACACACACACACACACACACCTGCGTACCTCGCATGGACGTTCTCTTAACCCTCGGTGTTACATGCCCTTGCGTAAAGCTCCTCCGGCTATATGCTTCGAACGATGAGCGTGTATTGTACCTGTGTACTCGGTATAAGGGATAGAGAGTAATGCGCGCGGGCGCGCGTATCTGTGTACTCATGTATACAGTCGAGATACTTTCGTGTGTGCGGATACATATGTACCCATTGCACATATATATATTCAGAGGGGAGGAGATACTCGCAGGGAGAGAAAGAAAGAGAGAGAGAGAGAGAGAGAGAAGCAGGGTCGAATGATCAGCCATAAACTGAGTCAGCGGGGATAGTATTGTCCTCCGCCATCCCTCGCACGTTCTCTCGCTCTCCTCTCTCTTTCTCTCTCGTATGCGAGATCCCAACCACCCCATGATTCCACCTCGTTCGCAGACGCGACTTGGAGAGGGAGATGAAGAAGAAAGAGCAAGTGAGAGAGAGAGAGAGAAAGGGGGGACGACGGGGAGAGGAATGACGCTGTGGAACTATCGTACCGTACGCGTCACCGACGATGAAACTCTGCTACGTTTACCAAGCAAAATCCGAAAGGCTGTTCGATTTTCGCAGAAATTCTTCGTCTCTCGCTCTGAAAGGTAAGCAATTAAAGAAAGCGATGGGAAAATATGAGAGCGGGAAAGAAAGGGGAGAAAAAAGTGGGATCCGTGGAGTCATCATCGACGGTGGGTGATGCCGATCGCGCAAACGCTGCAACGGGAATGCAAATTTCGGTGCATGAGAATAAGTTTGCTATCGAGCCGACTCCCGCTAATGAAACGCACTGTATGGATTTAGTCGTCGTCGTAGTCGTCGTTCCTCGCTCGCTCGCTCGACCGAACGTCGCCGCTCTGTTTGCTCCGTTTTGTCGCACGCTACCATGTCGCTAGGTGCACTGGGGATATTTTAGATGGGAAACCTCGTAGCCAAGAGGATAGGTTAGGTTCGAACAAGGCGCCTGCCTGCCTGTTTGCTTGCTTGCCCACCCGCCCTATCCCACGCGCTTCTCACGCCTTTACGAGTTCTGATCGACGTATATACCGGTGAAAAACATTAATTTCGCCGTTTCACCACGATCCGTTGGTACGTTAAGCTTTCCGCTCAATCTACGCACGTATTGCCCCGTGGCGTTGAGGCTCTAATAAAAACAAAAACTGTTACATCTTTTAAAGTGAGAGTAAACCATGAGAATCTATTCATTGCGCAGCACCGAATGACAATAATAATGACAACGTGTCAAGTGGAAAGATCACGGTTAGCTTTGAAACGGGCGATCGAGCGTGGCAGGCGCGTGAGTATGAACGGGTCTTAAATCGATCAGCAGAAGCACAGGAGCGTCTCAAGAAACATGCCCGGTGCATAGCCCGAGGGCCGGTGAACAGAGGCATGCAACAGGCCACTAGCTTCGTAGAAAGAGAGAGCTCCGTGGGTCCGGTAAGACTCGCCTCGGATCAAAGCACTTACGATGGTATTTATGACCGCTCCTTAAACCGCCCTTTCGTACGCTATGAAAACATTTCATTCATCACGCGTACGTCGTGAAAGCCAATTACCGTGGCGCCCTTTCTTAATTAAAATCCCCCAACCACCTCGCCGTCTTCCCCCTCCCTCTCTCCCATCCTCCCTCCCCCCCTCCACCAGCTCGCGGCAGCTACTCTGATACAAAGTGTAACGAGGCGAACGCGAGAGCCCCGACGGCTTTCAATGGCAGGGGGCAGGGGGGGAAGAGACCATGACCATGACCACGAAATCCTGCATCTCGTTATACCGCACGGCTATAATTTGTAATCCTTTGCTTCCGAACATCAGACAGGACCCTAGACAATACACGACGTTCGCGTGGTGGTAGGCGACGGGAACGAGTTACTTTTACAGGCTCTTTCCGACACCCACCACCTGCCGCTACTTCCACGTTCAGGAGACGAGAATCAATGAGTGGAAGTTTATTACAGGCACCAAGCAGCACGGTTTCCTTGGTACATCGGAAGAGCGCCCTTAACCTAATAACGTCTGATGCATTCACGAGATTCGGTCAGGAAGGAGCGAGGGTTGATGCACCGACTCTCTATCTCTGTCTCTCTCTCGCTCGTTCGCTCTCTCTCTCTCTCTCTCTCTCTCTCTCTCTCTCTCTCTCTCTCTATCGCTTGTCCTCCCGCCCTGTAGAGCCACCCATCCCTTTCGTCCGCTTCTCGCGTAATTGCGAAGACTAATGAAGTTAGTGCTCCGCGGTAACGATAATGAGGACATTACAACCCCTAATTAAGGATCGGTGCGACCGTCCGCGTCGATGTCACATCGGAAAATCGTATCATCGATGAGTCGACCTCAATCGATGACAAGTGCACCAGTCTCGTTACTTTTTCCTTCTTTTCTTGAAAGAAAAGAGAAAAAAGAAGAAAAGAAAGAAACGACCTGTCACGCGCGTACGACCACACTCGTTCGAATTATGCTAAAGGACCGGGCGTGGTATTTGACTGTCGGAATAGCGTGGAAAAGAAGGAACGGGATTGAGTAGGGTGTTCTTCCTCCTCCTCCTCCTCCTCCACCCCCTTCTCTGCCACTGCTGCTTCTTTTTCTCTTCTTTTTTTCGACTCGCACACGAGTCTCCTCGGTGAAACAAGCGAACCTCGTGAAACTAGTACGTTTCCGTGGTTTTATAACTTGTTGGGCTACACCCACCTCTTAGTCAATAGATTTACCAGTGAATAGATACTATTGTGTACAACCTCGAGTGTCCCTCGGGGGAGGATAGCGGCAAGAAAGGACGCAGAGTCGAAGAATGGAAAAGAGGAACGCGTACATTATCGTCTCTTATGAAAAATCTCAAACTCCAACTGCCTCTCTCTCCCCCCATTAAGACTCCTAGAATTCTTTTCTCACGATTGCGAGACGAACGTGTTCCTCGATGTTTCGCGGTGAAAGCGCGACCTATCGGTTTCTCGAAACGTGATTCTAACCATCGGACTAAAATGCCAAAATGCATGTAATAGGAGCAAGCGAATATCGTGCAAGGAAAACGCTCCGTGAAACGGTCAAAAGAATGTCTCCGGGGGTTGAAATTATTTTTTTCAGCTCAATGCCAATTCCTGACACGATGTACCACCGTGTCAGCAGAGCGAGTATAGATATATCGGTCTGATAATACTCTGCTTGGCACGTACATATATCCTACATATACGCACACACACACGCACACATATATTAACCCGCTCGATGTGGTGTACGGACGTTATATGCGCGACTCGACGGATGATAAAGGGACGTGGTCTAAAAATGTTGGCCGGCGCAAAGGCAAACATTTGTTAGGTAAGTCTCGCGTCCTTGGAATTGTTTTGTCCTATTCCCCGGAGTATCGGCCGTCCCGCGAACTGTATTTCGCGAATCTCTTCATCGATCAACGCTTCTGATCGTTCGAGGAACCGTTCGCTAGGCGTGGGGTGGGGGGTGGGGGCAACTTACGTTTTCGTAAACGTATGAGAGTAAGCACAAGGTTAAGCCGAGCCATTCCAGGCTTTTCTATTTTTACCTACATACTTTAAATAGGGTTTATACGAACTTGTCGTCGATGTTTTGGAATTTCTTGCCAAAAATTCGTCATAAGCACGAAGGTTGCCTTACGCGCATGTTCACCCAAAAATACATCGATGATGGTAACACGAAGATAGAGAAAGAAAAGAACAAAGAAGACCCTTTATAAAAAGGTACATCTCGAAGGATAACGCAAAAATGTGCTACATTCAACGATCGTTCATTTGTTTGTTAACGAATGAGTCTTTAGTTAAAGTTAACGCCCCAAAGCGTCTCGAGAGTCGGGTGTCGATTATTGAAATCATCATTAACCTCATACTTGCACCTGCAAATGGCTAACGAGCCCCGTGCCGCGCGAGGTGTTAATGACATTAGCAAAACCGTCAGCAGCGAAGATAGGGCTCGTAACACGGGTGGCTCGTCGCTCCGGTAAATATTTATTCGTCGTTGTGCCGCGTAAAATTGAAAATCTTCATAATGTGAGGCCACCGCAGCGCATACTAAGTCCCGTATTAGCATACATCGCTTAAATCTTGATTCGAGTTTATGGCGGGGCCGTAGCCGCGAAGTGAGAAGGATGAGAGGTGAGAAGAAAGAAAGAGTGAGAGGGCCAGTAACGGAAAGAAGAAAAAGAGGGGTATATTCGACGGTTGTACAGTAGAGCCTCGCGTATCCGAACTAATGGGGAGACAAAAGTGTTCGGACGCTGAAATTTTCGGATAACAGAACAATCATTTTTCTGACATTAAATCTCATCTATCTCGAATAGAAATAAAAGAAATTTGAAACTTGTGCAGTATTTATGGTTCCCCAATCTTTTCGGCTGCTAAATGGCTGTCTCAAATCATCGAAATCCAATTTTAAGCGCAAGTATACATACATTGCATCTAAACATCGCTAAATTAACGCTGTTCGAATAACAGAACATTAACATAATAGAATGTTCGGGTATTAGGATATTCGGCTAATGGGGGTTCATAAATGCAAAGCCAAGGAATGAACACATAATCCACAATTGCATAAATAAAATCAAGAATCATTTAATTCGTCCTAATTCCTCTTGCCTGCAACACTAATCGCCCGGTCGATTCGGAAACAAAATCAATGAAACAATCTGCAAGGTACAACGATCCTACTTCATTTGTTCCTTCCTTTTGAACGAAACGAAATATCTACGTAGAAAATTCTCCGCGAGTGAGTTGAGAGACACTGCGCGACGTGAAGCACGGACAAGTGCACCGAGCGGAGATGTGTGCGTGGCAACGCTTATATACGTCCTGACGGTGTTTCTCATGCACGCGAGGAACGTATCCGCGCGCGCGCGCGCGCGTGCACGAGGTAGGCGAATGTGAGCGTAGTCACCGACAAGCGTACCGTGCCCTCCTACTCTTCCTCCGCCGCCACGGCCACCGCCACCTCTTCCTATCTATATACCTAACTGGCTATGTACGGAGTATCTACTACGCTATATAAACATATTACATAGGAACGAGAGGATGAGGAAAAGGGAGATTACAAACAGGGTGTCCTGAAAAAAATTTCGTGCTCGTCGTTTCTTTCGACGCGTTACACGCGGGGAGGCACACAAGCGAAGATTATTAAACGAAAAAGTGGACCATGTAAAAAATTATTTTTCCTAGGTGAAAATCAACCGAGAGATCTCTGAATTCGTTCTTATTTCCGAGTGCCGCTTCCGTTCCTCATTAAGCATATTTTCAAATTCTCTTGAAAAATACTTTTAAATTGACCGCGAGAATTCATCAATTTGCACAGCACTTTACGTGCTACCACCTATCGCAATCGTGAAAATGATCAATATAACGTCCTACGATAATGATTCCGAACGCCAGCAATTCGGTAAATACCCAATTAGAGTTGGATGCTAGAAAACTGATCCGAAATTTTGAAAGGAACACCAAAAAACAATCGAACCGGTAGCGAACTGACCGGTGCTCGTTAGGGCCAAGGAAAAAATTCTACGGCAAATTACGTGAAGACCATGGGGGTGAGGTGGGAGGGGGAGAGGAGGGTTAGAGGGTACGCGCGCACGAATCCCCATCGTTACCCGCACCTTCATCCTTCGTCCATATCGCGCAATTAAATTTACTCAAAAACACGAGGGAGAGAGAGGATGTGAAAGTAACGTCGTAGGTATGTATGTAAGTATGATAGACGAAGAGAGAGAGAGAGAGAGAGAGGGTTGAGGGGGGAGAGAGAGAAAGAGAGAAAACAGCGCGGGTCGTTTACTTTCTTTACCACCGCGTACATCCAAGGTGAGTACACCAGCAGCTATATATGTACCAGGAATAACGCATGTATACATAAGGCATAGATATGTGGCCCAACACGCGCCCGTACATAATGTGATATAAGCACACATATCCACGGCCCTATGTACATGACCTCGCGTGGGTGTAGGTGAAACCGGGGAAAAGGTAGGTAGTAGCGGGAGGAGAGGCAGAGAAAGAGAAAGAGAGAGAGAGAGGGAGGGGTGATGGGTGGAAAGGGTGAGGGTATACCAGAGAAGAGTGGGGGGGGAGAGTAGGAGAAGTGGAGAAGTGAGAGGAGGACGAAAAGCCGCGGCAAAACTATTGGCCGACGAGGTATTAACGAGCGGCGCTACTATTGACGACGGATCGTTCTGATGAGGAATACACCGAGGAAAAGCGAAATAACAAAAATTTCTGCCCGGATCCACGTTACGTATGATACCTGCGTGTACCTATATACATATGTATATGTACAAATGTTATATATGTAGTACATAAATAATATGTACGTTTCCATTGGGGAAAAAAATCTCAACGCGGGTCAAGCGAACATTTTGTTCGAATGGGGTGTCGTTAAAATTTGTTGATAAAAAAGAGAAGAAAAGGGTGGGAGACGGTGACCGATATTCTGGGGTTCTTTTTAACGGCTATAATATGTATCTTGCTCCTTACGGAAGAGGGTAAACCGATAAAAAGTCTCAACTGTTTTTTAAACGTTTCTGGATTCTCTCGTTGGTCCACTCGCGTGACATTCCTGTT
>JAIFRP010000021.1:10235691-10246380 GCA_032403825.1 Odynerus spinipes | reverse complement strand
TTTATATATGTTTCTATTTTATATTTCTCTCAATTGTTAAATTTTAAATTAATATAATTAAATATTTATATACGTACGCACATAATATAAATATATCGAGTGAAAAGCGTAATAATGAAAGTTGGACGATCGTCCGATTAATAGCTTCGCAAATGAAAATTAAGAGAGTCCAAGGCGATCAATTAAGGTCACGTTGAACGTTTATATAAAGGGATTATCGAGCAGGAACTTCTTGCTCGTTTCTTTTGCGATCTTAACCAACCTGATGAAAAGATCGAATAATCAATGTCGAGCCTTTAATGTTGGGGAGAGGAAAGAGGGAGACAGAATGAGTAGAAGTGTGGGTGTAGAGCGAATAAAAGAAAAAAACGTCAAAGTATTGTCGGAGAAGAGATCGCTTGATTCTTAAGGCTAAAAACTACCGACAAATAACGTATACCTATTTCTACCAATCCATTCACAATGATTGCGTATTTATAAAATAAGTTAAGCAAAAAAAATAAACCTTTATTTATTTTGTTAATTTTGATGTATACTATACACGAATACACTTTGTCATACTTAAATTTAAGTAATTTTTAAATGAAAACTTAAAATCAATCATTCTGGCTGGTCTGGTAGTTCTAACATTAAAATTCCCCTTTCGTCAATATTTCAACGCGATCGTTTTCTTATTCATTCGCGTAACTTTAACCTTTCGCAAATTCATGACTCGTTTAAAAAATACACTACGTTTGCTTTTTACAAAGAAAAGAAATGAAGAGAATGAGAACATTATAAGCGAGCATAAGTTCACTTCCAATCGTTAAATTACAGGTGCACTCTTATTGACTTTTCCGGCCACTATGCAGATCTCATGGGAAACAGGTGAGAAATGTAATCGACGAATTGCGACGAGGTCGAACGACCACACGGCCAATTTCTCGGACGACCTCGTCCGATTCTAATCGATGCCAATGTATAAGAGAGCTTTGCTCTCTTACCAATCGGTACAGAAAATTATTTTAAAAAGGATATACACAAATTTCTTACGGCACGTAATATTTTTAACGATAAAAAAAGAAAATGTATATATCTTAAACATTTAAAGAAAACACGTAGTATAATTTTACAAAACAAATAAAAACACCTCTCTCTCTCTCACTCTCTCTCTCTCTCTCTCTCACTCTCTATTCTTCACCGAGGGAACGCCAAAAAAAATTTGCGGAAGGTCCCCAGCCCCCCGTTGCAAGTTTGAACACGGGCTCGAGAAAAAACGTGAAAGAATTGAGCGCGCGCGCACGGCTGTGTGTGTATACGTGCTATTTTCGTAACGCAAAACGGGACGCGTGGCCCCGTTTGAAGTCACGTTTGATATTCTAATTGCGTTGCTTTACATATAAAAGGACATTCGACCTACGGGAAAGGAACTTTAATTACACTTCAAACTCGCGTTCTATCGTTAGAATCGTATTTGATGTCGAGATCTAATCCGTCGAAGTAACTCCGGTTAAGTGTTACGATTGGGATTCGTCAAGCCAGTATATAATACATACATATTTATAAAAAGTGAACGGGATTTGACGTTCGTCGCCATCTTTTCGTTAGCAATCACGAAATGAGTTAACTATTATTATTATTATTATTATTATTATTATTATTATATATCCTTAATTCATTCCTTACCGAATTTCGGACGAACTTTGGTTTACAGCTTTTTAGAAACACTTAAAACATTCGAAAAACATAAAAAATGGAGTCCGCCTACAAAATCTTAAATACCACTGTCTGTTCTTGTCCACAGTTTTATTTTAAACTTTGAAGAACCTCAAAAATATTATTTATCTCGAACCTCGAATTATCGATCGACAGTCGATATTAATACCGCCTTATCGAATTTTCCACAACCTAATCAACAATTATTTACTTCGACGTCGCGTCATATAAATTTATGCATAACCGATTCGTCCCGACTCGTGTTGAACGATATCGATCGAAAGTTTCTATCCAATCTACTTGAAAACGGAGCAAGAAAAGCGTCATGTTGTCGGTACGCTCTAGAACTTTGTTATTTTCTTTTCCATAAAGAACGTACGTACAGTAGCGGACAAAAGATTAGGACGATATGAAAAAAAGAAAGAAATGATATATTCTATGTGAAAAAAATATGTATTTATGTATTTCACTACATTGTACATTGTAGATCGTACATGTATTATGTATTTTAACACATTACTTAGCGGCAGCCGATTAATAGTCTTTTTACTGCCAGCATTTAATGGCCGGTAGACTATAAATCGACATCCTATAACAAGTGTATACAAAACCATTTTATTACCTCAGCCTTTTGCATAGTATTATTAAAAATGATTAACTATCTACCACTGCAATGATGTCCTACGTTTTTATCTTATTTCACCGCTTAATTCACAGCCGGTCGGTAATGTGTTAAAACAACAGACTTAATGGAAAGATGATATTTAACATTACATGTGTATGATCGAAATAAAAACTGTTCGTCTTAAACTTATGACCGCTACTGTATGTACTAGTTGAGGAACGGAGTAAGGAGAGAAAAAAAAGGGTAGAGTATATACGTATAAACGAACTTGGAATAGAAGAGATAGACGGTGGGGGGGAGCGAGGGATCGAGGGGAATAGGTAGAGAATACGAAAGTATAGGCACAAGTAAAACCGAATCTGGCAATGCATTCCATAAATAAATAAAACCCTTTCGTGCAGCGGACTGGAGCTTGACCAGTGTGCTGCGAGAGGATTAGCGATATGGTGTGGGGCGAGTTGGCTTGTCAGAGTAGTGGGGAGAATTTACACGGTCGTTACTCGTCGTCGTTCGCGTGAGCACGCGAGCACGCGTGTATACGTACGAGTAGGCCACACTCTATTCCCTACTCTTTCTTTCTCCCACCCTATACCACTCTCTCTCACCCTCTCTCGCTCTTTCTCGCTCGATCTCTCGGTTTCTCTTTCATTCTATCTCTCTCTACTTCATGAATGGCCAGCGTGAATGTGCGAACTCTCTCGTAGTACGACATACACGCGTTTAGTACGAATCGACGAGGCATAAAGTCTCACTTATGCGGTGTGCGAAGGACGGATATTGCCTCTCTCCCTCTCTCTCTCTCTCACACACACACACACTCTCTCTCTCTCTCTCTCTCTCTCTCTCTCTCTCTCTCTCTCTCTTGCTATTGCTGCTGCTCTTGACGGTGTCGTCATCGTCGTAAAAAGTATTATGGAAATCACCGATTCCACGGAAAACGGGAAACTAATTCACCGTATTTGCGTCGTTTTTTTTCTAGGTTAAGTGAATAGAAAAAATGCAGAGCGTTTTTCCCAAAAATGTGTATACGCTTTGAACGTTAATAAATGTTGTGTTTTGCTTTAATTTAAGCATCGTACACCCGGGACCAATTTTATACGGTACTTTTTTTAAATATATATTTGATTAATTTTATACGGTCTTGTTTAATTGTTAAAAGAATTAGAGAAACACATGTCATCGCAATCGTAGCAAAGTTTCATTCAAAAAGAAGAGAGAGAGGATAAAAAAGAAACAAAGAGAAAGATTATTCCACAATTTTGTCTCGATGTCTGCGCTCAAAATTCATTTTGGGAACAGAACGACGCGTCGGGACGATACGAGAGAAAATAGTTAAAACGTTTGATTAAAGTAAGGGATTTAAATGGAAATCCTGGGAACGAGAGAGGAAAATAGTGGAACTGCCGAATAAGGCGGCGTTACACGATGCGCTCGAGCTCTATACCACTACACTTCTCTCCGTTGTTCTTCTTTGCCCGTTTTCCGCGAGTGAATCGAGAAAAATAATTTTTTCGAGAGATCGCCATTAGTTCTGCACGATGCAACGTAATTTCGGAAGAGCTTCCGTTTTCTGTTCCTCTCTCTTTCATCGAAAATAATACGCGAAAAGAAAACTCGTCGACTCGCCCTCGTTTAGCTAAAAACGAAAAAGAGAGGGTGGAGAGAGAGGGGGAAGGGAAAAAAGAGAAACAAAAAGAAGCGAGGGAAAAAATATACCGCTAACGATACGACTGTGAAACAAAAAGGAAAAAAAGAAGCGGCAAGGGTTGATTACTTCTACGAGGCCATTTCCGCCGCTTCCGCCATAGCGATGCCGAAATAATGGGGCGCACCGTTTAACGTCGACTTTTTTCCCGCCGGTTCTACGTTTAATATCTCCTTCGTTATCTCGCAAAACTATGATGCGGCCACCTTGTTGCGCTATCTCGTCATAAGTTTACGAAATCTTTAAAAATGCCTCCAGACACAGTATGCATATTGAAAAATAAATGTCTTGGCTCTTAAATAAGTATCGCGTGCATGGTATGCGTGTACGTGTAAAAGAAGTAGCACGGAGTAATCACAGAGTGGATTTTCAGTTGACAACGAGGGAAATTGATTTACGCGAGGAGTTATTTTCAGTTTCTTGCTCGGTCGATAACCCAGAAAGTGACTTTACTCGCGTGACGGTAAATTCGATGCACCACTTTACCGACCACGTCGCTAAAAGCTATTTGTTTTACTTGAGTTAAAAAAAACTAGGTAGCTTGTAAAACAGTAGTATAAATTTAGAATAACAATAATAACAATTGTACAGTAATAGTTATAATACTAAAGTGTTATTCGAATGAACACTTATTCGATTAGATATTTATTCACTACTGGATAATAAAATTATATTTCCCATTTTTATTCCTTATCCATTATTCGAATAAAATTTGCCCCAACTCCGTTAGAATTTAATGAGAAAATGAAAGTTACTAGAACGTATCATAGTCTGTATCTGTCTGTATCTGATTTTGTAATCTATATCTCCCTGTTAAAAAATTTACCACAAGCTATGTTATCTATGAGCCTCTAATCAAGCCCATATATTTTTCAAATAAAAAAAAAAAAAAAACACAATACCACCACGGCAGATAAGCATTTTTCTTTTGTAAAACTTTTGAGGAATCTTCCCGTCCCACCGTGGCGTGTTTTTCGTCTGTTACTTCGAATCGTGGAATGCAATTTCTAAAAATGCATTTCGTTCGATGTGTACGCATCTTAACACGCGCATACAAATACACAAAAGGCACACGTATGAGTCTATCGCGATAGAAAGAAAAGAGGGAGAGAAAAGGAGAAAGAGAGAAAGAGAGAGAGAGAGAGAGAGAGAGAGAGAAAGACAAAACACAAGTGAACGAGCTCCGAACGTGGCAACGACCGGATACGCTCGCTCGGTCCTTTTCTATCTCTTTCTTTCATTGCTTTCGTCTCTCCTTCTCGTTCTCCCGCATATTGCCATATGGCCATATCTCTCTTTCGTTGCTCGTGTCTCTCTATATATCCATTTCTCCCTCTCTTTCTCTCTCCCCCCCACGCTCTTGCTCCTCGCTCCCTCATACACGTTCTTAGGTATGCGCGTAAGCGCATGTGCATTGCAGAGCGCGGGACGCCGTGTAGAGCAAGGGAGAGAGAGAGAGAGAGAGAGAGAGAAAGGGAAATAGAGAGAACGAAAAGAGAGCCAGCAAGTTATTATTTAAGCTGTCAGTTGTCACCGACGGAGACAATAAATCGGCGAAAACATCGAACGGAGGGAAGAAAGCAAGGAGAGGAGAACGCGTTCCTTAAACGCGACGCGCGCTCTGGCCGATCGATAAATTACACATTTTTTTTTGTCTTCTCCTTCTTTTTCATCGAGAATCATTTTGGCCGATCTTCTTCGAAGGAGTTCTTTCGGGTTCATTCATTCCTCTTTTCTTCGTAGAAATGAATATAGGACTCCATCGTGTCTGGCGAGCTTCCAACTACCTCTTCCTCCCAACCACTCGCCGCTATCCCTTATATCTACAGTTCCCGAAGTAAAACATCGGAGAGACATCAACGACGACGCGATGGAAATTAATTGTTGGAAGATTAAAGTAAAAGTCAGTGGTCTAAATAAAAAAAACAAAAATGGGTAATCTTCGTATTCAAATTGGAGAAATTGTACTAATACATTGATAATGGAAATACTTAAAAAAAATAGTTAAAAATTGAATCGAGTATCGTTGTCTTTGAATAACTGATCATTAAAATAATAATTCAAATCGCCCAGTGGTTTTAAACACGCGCAATTTCTCCTAAGCTATTCGCGAAGTCTTAGTGTTGTAGAAAAATTCACGTTATAAAAGAAAGTAGTTTATGAAATATTTTCTTGCATAATAATAAAGTTATATATACGCACACCAGAAGTTAAAAGTTCAAATAACTCGAAAGGAAAAATATATAACCTAGACCACTTTCATAATCGCCGGCATACATACAGGGTGTCATTTAAAAACTTCGCATCTAAATATCTCGAAAAGCAACGGCATCTGCAGGAAAGATGCTTAATTTCTTAACGAGGGAATTAACTTTCGTTCACATAAAAATAACTCGTTTCATAATGGCGAGTTTTATGTACATACGCAGTGAGCTGTTACAATTTTCTCTTGTTAACTACTTATCTTTATATATCTAGCAAGTATACAGATTTCATTTGGATTGACGTCAAATCTTATCAAATACAACAAATTAATAAAACAAAGTTAAATTACCACGACGAAAAAAACCCTCATGCTCATTGAAGTTATCTTCCCGGTAAGACGAAATATTTTCGTCTTACCCTATTAAAAAACTTGAAATAAAAGTTTCGCTATTTCGAGGAGGAAATACAATTATCATATTCATTTTTTTATTCTTTAGACGTCCTCAGGATTGTTTGAAGCTCAACTAGCGTTGCTTTGTATGAATATTCAGATGCGAAGTTTTTAAACGAACCTAAATTTAACATTTATTAAAGAAATATTATAACAAAAAAACTGGTATCTTTTGTTTCACAAGTCGCTCGAAATTTTTCGTCGTCGTCGTCATCGTCGTCGTCGTTATACGAGAAAGAAATTCTTTATGACCAACGTGTCGTCTCAGAGAGAGAGAGGAGATGACGAAAAAGAGTAAGAGAGAGGTAGGGGAACACGCAAGGAAGGAACGCCGTGTAAATCGACGCTACGAGGGATTTCGGCTACAAATATTTAAATGAAACACGTGTTCGGAGTCAGTGCACACGCACGAACCAGATGCCGTACCCCCACTACCTACTACTATTACCACTGTCTCTCTCCCTCTATCCCCCCACCCTTCTCACTCTATCACTGCTGTGATACTGCGTTGGAAGGAGTGGGGTTAGGTGAATTAGTCCAGCATATTAGACGACGATACGGTTATGCAGTTGATATACCCAGTGTCCATGAATTTGCTACGTTGTTTTTCATGCGAGATTAGCAACAATTTTTATCAAATTTCTGTTTCTTCCTTTTCCCTTGCTTCAGGCAAGTGAAAAAAGACGAAAGAAGAGTAGGGATGCAAACGATATAGTAATTTTTTCGTAAATAAATAAATAAATAAATAAATAAATAAATAAATAAATAAATAAATAAATAAATGTTGCACCTCTAATTACGAGTGAACATGCCATGATTTAAAATCACAAAGCCCCAATAATATCCATACATTAGGGTACGTGTGTGTATTATACGTAATGGCCGTCGAGACCCTCGGCACGACGCGGAATTTCAAACGATTCGGCTCTCTTCTTCTTAAAGCCACGCGCACATCGAGGAGAAGAACAAGCAGAGCCCTTCTTTTGTGTTTCTCGCGTAACGCCGGAACGCAATTAATGAGAATGACGGGGTGGAAGAATTGTAAACGTGGATTTGCATCCTCCCGCCCCGCCTAAGAAAGGTTCTTCCGTAAATAATAATAATAATAACAAATACGATATCCTCACGGTAATCGCGATGTTTTATGATGTTTCAACGAGATCCGAACGTTTGCGGGCAGTAGCTTCTCGTAATGCGGGCATCGATCCGAGCGTAACGTTTAATATTACTCCCCAGCCAAAAGCGTGTGACCGGTGGAATAACGATATTTCAAACGTATAACAGCCATAATGCCCGTCAACGTGATAAATCGTGACTCGCTTTCGAAAGCTTTGAATATTGATAAAAAAAAAATCCATCTAGCTTTATACCGATGATCTATAATTTTTAACAATATCAAATAGTCCTCCAAGTGCTCGGCTGGTCTACGATGATTTTAATCGGTTGCATGATTGATGCTCGACGAATAAATTATCTCTCAACTTATCTAAACGTCATATTATGCGTTTTTAGTCATAAAAGAAGTAATTTACTATTTAATTACTGTATAAATTGTACACCGTTATTTATGCTTGATAATGTTAAAGATTTAGGTATTACGCTTTCATTGTACATTCTCATTAACCGACTTCGAAAAGGAGGAGGTTAATCAATTCGACAGTGGACTATGTTGCTTTTTTTAAAACATAATCTACAGAATCGAGTGTCGGTCACCGGTGATCGCCATGGCACTTAACGTGTTAAACTATTCTTTTATGCCCACTATACTGTTATTACGTATAGAAGGGTTTCCTCCCGTAAATTTAATTGAATAAATTATCCTGAATAAATTATCGATAAATTATCGAGTCGCGAAACGGAAGAAGAAAAGAAGAGGAAAAAACGGACGTAAGGCGTTTCGATCTTTCGGACGGGAACTTTCTCGCGAGAAAGTGAAGTTATTTCGAAATAATACCGAACGAAAGAGAAGAGAGCATAATTTGTCGAAGTTATCGGAAGAGACGAGTTTGGTGTACGGGGACCTTTTCTCCTTCGCGAGAAGCCGTGAATGGAGCCGAGTCGAAATTAAAGCCAGCTATCGTGGCTTTTAATTAGAAGCTTAAGACCGTGCGTTAAGATCGTGTGGCTTCCTCCGTAAATTTACGCGAGGTTTACATATGTATGTATGTATATACGCGCCCGCCTGCGTGAATCGACAGTGGTTCTCATTCGACAATGAATTTTACTTCCTCTCTCTCTCTCTTTTTTACATATATTTCGAGTACGTGCCACGAATGATAAAAATACAATAATAAAAACTGTCCTCTTTCACGAACCACGCAGCGTGCAATTGAAATCCGTTCGCTGGTCGAGTCCATCGATAAAAAGATTATCAGATTCGATTTCGAAAGAAAACGAGAGTATTTTCGAAAAACGTATAAACTATAAAAGTCCTCGTTCAATATCGGATATATGAAAATTTGCTCTTTCCAATCTTCTTTATCTTCCGTCGATAAAATAGTAATCCACTATTACCGAGCGACTTATCCGAAAAATAAGTTTCCCGGGGTTACGGTTAATTGGAAGAACGAGAGAAGATCGATGAGTAAAGTTCATCGTCGTGTTAAGCGCCATGTGAATGCGAAAAAAAAATATGTCTTTTTAAATACGTGTAACACGCCGAAGCGAGAGAACGACTAGTGCGTGTAGCATGCGTTCGTGCAACGGAACCCGTTTAGCTCTGTGAACGATAATTGTCTCATGAATCATGCGCGTGACTGTGTAAACGTAACATGTGAATACGTGCCAAAGAGATACGGACACACATACACATAGTATTCCCATCGGACTCGTAGCGGTATATTATTATGCATACAATGCAAAACAATTATCGTAAACATGAATCGATGTTATCCGTGCTTCTGTCGTAACGCATCGACCAGGCCGATGACGATGGTTAATTCTACATAAAATTGTATTGCCTCGTTGATTACGACGTGCTTAACGAATCTCTTTTCTTTTTTCCTTAATTTTTTCGTGTCTTTTCTTTTTTGTTATATAGTAAAAACTGATAACAATTAATCTGTCTAGCCTATTTTGTTGGGCTGAGCGATGTATCGATGAAATACCGCGAGTCTCTTTTATTTACGGTATTAGCCCGTATCTAACTAAAAAAAATAAACAAAAATATTTTTAAATTAACTATGTTTTTTTACTGCAAAGTATACGATTTCCGATTAATCGTTAAAAATGACAATTTTGATATTTTATTTGGAGACAAGACTCAATCGACTTCTTAGAAGGTCCATGAAATTTATCCATCGCTGCCGCAATCTCATTGGCCGCTAAACTAGATTCTGCGTATTAATATATTTCGTTTGTTAAAGTACAGCTTTCGAGAATCGATAAGAGAGAAAACCGTACTCTCAAGTAATAACATTATTCTATTAATCCAATAAAAAGGAGAAACGAGTTTAATTCCCATAATCCAACGCTATTCGATTAAAACTACTCGAGATTTTTGACGAATACGACGCTCGCGCCTTCCAGCAGTTTTCCCGTTAAATCTCAAGAGGGGATTGGCTTCCTCGAAGATACTGACGAGCGTATAATACAGGCTGTATTAAAGTACGACGAGAGGAACAATGTGATATACGATTCAATGGCTCCCTTAATGATTCGCCGTTGCCGCGCGCGCAAACCTGTTTATCGGGTTAATTCTAGACATTGGCAACAAGCACGCTGCATAGCAAAGAGTGTGTGTAAAAGAAAGAGAAAGAAAGAAAGAAAGAGAGAGATGGAGGAAAAAATAGGAAAAAGAGCCGAGAGAAAGATACCATCGACGCTTTCCGTGCGGCGTCCCGCAGAAAATCGTTTAAACCATGTTTATACCCTTTCGAGATCTGCATGGAGGCTCGTTACTAATGGTACACCTCGAACCCATTAACTCGCCTTTGTTTGTGTCTCGAGTCTCATCCAAGTATTTCTATATTACTTTTACTATTCGTATAATTGGTATCAAAATTCATT
>JAIFRP010000021.1:10193376-10205891 GCA_032403825.1 Odynerus spinipes | reverse complement strand
GAGAGAGAACAGAGCCAACAGAAATAGAATTCCAATAAAGCGGCTTTCCAAAACAACCACAAGGACCGTCGAGTTAACTTTACGCATCAGGATGAACGCGCTCGTTTACGACGCTTCGAATAATAATTATAATTTTAATAATATTAATAATAATAATAATAATAATAATAATAATAATAATAATAATAATAATAATAATAATGTGAATGTAGCTTGAGTTAACTACTCCACCGATCGATCGAATATCCTCGCTCTCGAATTTTCAAAATAAAAAAATAAAATCGCATGCCCCGAGCGTTATTTTCCAACTTGACGAAAAACAAACGATAACGCAGTAGGAAATAATGAACTGTTCACGATGCACCGATAACTGCTTGTTATTACAATATTACAGCAATGATAATAACAATAATCAAAAAAGAATAATAAAAGTCGAGAAGGGAAAAGAGAAAAAATAAAACCGTACGTTTCTGGAGTACATTACACGACGCTATCGGCGATAATCGTGATCCGGTCGATGATAAAACAAACTCAGTTTAATCCAATATTTCATTGGCAATATTTACCGAGTCCGAAGGCGGGACCAACCTCTATCCCCGCTCCACTATCCCCACTACCTCTTCGTCAGTACCATCATAGTACTATCGGTATCGTTGTGTGTATCGTAGAACGACGCTTCGATAATATTTCAATTCGTTTGAAAAAGCTAACATCGAAACCGTATAGTATCGATCCGTCTAGCATGAAAAAAACGAGTGGGGGGGGAGAGAGAGAGAGAGAGAGAGATGTTCTCTCGAGAAAGAAGAAAACAAGCGATATAAGGGAAGAACGCGCCATTGAAAACTCGTCGGATCGCTCAACGAATCCCTGTAATCGTTTTCACGAGACTCCACCGACATAAATTCGAGAATTTGAGAATTTCGTTCGCGAAATTTTATACCACACGATTATTTCCTCGTATATGCGATAGACGTTTCTTTTTAAGCGAGATTTTTATTTCTATTTCATTGTTTATTTCTGTCTTTGGACGTAGCTTCGTAAAATATTCGTAGTGAATAGGAGGTACGTAAATTATTTTGATTTTTGAGAAAACACCATTATTTTCTTTGAGTTTAAAGCTATTAACAACTACAAAGACTTTAACGACGGCATATAAAGAATTTGTATTTAGTAATATTAATAATTAACATGATTACAAAGCTGTACTTAATTATTGATTGTTACAAAATGGACTGATACCACTTTCAAAAAAACAAGGCTCATATACGACACGAAAACCAAGCGATATTTCTTTTTCACGTAGGTGATATTGTTAGCCTTTTTTTTTGTACAAGCTACACCAATTATACATATATGCGTATACGCGCTCACGCACGTACGCATGTGTATATATATACATATATATTTATATACGTATTTCGATGTCACGCACAGAGCTTCCCCCTGGAGCGTGAACTGGTTTCGAACGAGTGCCATGCCTTTTACGTTTTCTGGTTTTTGTGCCTTCTCTCTTTCTCTCTCTCTCATTCTCTCTTTTTCTCTTTCTCTTTCTCGCGGAGGGAGACAAGGGCCGACGACTTTTAATGGACGACAGGGCGAGTCGCATAGGCGTAAAACCGACGGATTTTAAAATGCTTCCTCTTTACGTCCCGGCATTATATTCGATGCGTTCGAAGTCATTTATTACGCGTGATCGATAATCGAACGATCGTTAATACGTTCACTGCAGAGCCAATGTTGCAAAATAATATGACACGATGATTTAACGTTTTTCGTGATTATTTATAAAAATTGAGATAAATAGGGTTCGTCGTTATAATCTACGTACTAGATCGGGTTATTAATTGTTTATAATTTAAACGCAAGATCGATTATCAAAATTAAAATACAATAGGATTTATCGTTTCAGTCTACGTATCGGATCTTATTGTTCGTATGATTTAGAATAAATAACATTTATATACGCGTCAGATAAAACTGATGAATCAGGTTACGATAACGTAAAAAAAGAGAGAGAAATAGAGAGAAATAGAACTATACCAAAAGAAGAGACATTTTTTCGGAAGTACGGTCGAAAATGTTATTTTTTAATCTTGCTCCGATATTATTTGCACTTCGGTGCTTTTCAATCGATGTTACACAATAGCTCGCAAAAACGTTTCGAGAAATAGTGCGAGCAGAGAGAGAAAGAGAGAGAGAGAGAGAGAGAGAGATGAAGTGGGGTTACCTCGGAAGCCGAACTCCAATCAATTCCATCTCCACCCAGACAAAATAATTGGTTTAAATTTTGTAATATTTCGCCGAGCGCGTGTTGGTTATACCTTTCATTATCGGCCGATGGTAAAACGAATCGATGCTGCCGCGAACACAGCACCGATGTCCTTTTCATTCGGTGCCGGACGATTATCGAAAAGAACGCGAGCGCTGTTTGCAACGATTTAGGGGCAGGGGGTGGTAGTGGTAGTGGAGGATGAGTGCGCACAGGGGGTGGTATGAGTCGGGGGTTGAGTACTGTCCGGGACTACGACAGAGTAGGGATTGCCTTCTCTCGCTCGGCGAATCCAAATGGTTCGATATGAAAATGGGGCCAAACCCCGGCCGCGCTTGAACAAGGGTTATAAATTAATACGGATTCAATTGCTCCATTTTGTTCGGCGCACACGTTGAATTTCCTGCAACTAAATAACACCTTCCTTAATCCGCCTACCCACTTCCGCCCTCGTAGTGGGCGTAATTTTCGATTCGTGACGAGCGAACGTGGTTAGGTGGTCTTTAGATGTCGAAAATAGCACTTGATTTGGATTTGATAATATCTTATATCTATTTCAATTATTAGAGAGAAGTATAAATAATTAATTCGAAATGAAGAAAGATCGATAAACATCCTCCCGAAAGATGGCGTAGCGTCAGGTTTATTAAAAATCGTCTAACTTTTTCTAATGTAACTAAGTATCACCTTTCTTACTCTCCCCTGGTGGACATAGTTTTCGATTCGTTACATGTGTCGATAGAAAAGAATGCAGCGGAAAAAAAAAGAGGGGAGTGTGCAAGCTTCGACGTCTCTCGTTGGTTACAAAGCTACGGGATTTGTTATCACCTTGTGCCCACGCCTCGGCACGCTGCAAGTAATCATTTCACCGTGAACGAATATCGGCTTTTAAAAATACCAACTCGCCACCGAAAATAACCATTAACGCGTTCTCTCTCTCTCTCTCTCTCTCTCTCTCTCTCTCTATCTCTGTTTATCTCTCCCTCTTTTCATGCAGTCGAGTGCCTCCTTGGTGTAACGACTCACTTAGCGCGCGAGAAAATTGCGATTCCTCGAATCGAAAAATGTAAGAATCTTTTTATTCCTCTCCATTCACTTACGAGAACTATTTCTCCTTCCTATTCCTCTTTCTCGCGAATAAAAACGAAGGATTTAAAATGTTAGTTTGCGTTAGTTCGAGAGAGACGTAAGTCTAGATTGACGATTTAATTTAAGAATTTTCTTCGCTCGGGTAGTTCCCTTTTCGCCATTTTACGACAATATACATACATACATACATACATACATACATACATACATACATACATACATACATATATATGTGTGTATATATATATATGTGTATGTATGTACACACGTACACACACACAGGTACACGTGTTTCTACGTAAAAGTAAAAGAAGTCACGGATTTTTCTCCATCTTTTTCTCTCGTGAGGACGACCGATGTCTGCTGCCTTTGCGCCGGTTATACGAGAAAGAGAGAACAAGCTAGAGAGGGGGGGGAGAGGGAGAGAGAAACTCTCGAATGGAGCGAGGAAGCCAACGAATCGACGCGAAAGCAAGAGAGGGGAAGTTACCCCCCACTCTAACACAATACCACCGCCACCACTGCTGCTGCTGCTGCTGCTGCTTCTGCTGCTAGGAGAGTACATCGGGTTGTGGAGTTGGTCAAAGGTTACTACACGAGCACCACGTGTGTGCGAGAGACTGTGTATTAGAATTATCCAATCCTAGCGAGGCTATACAAGCGAAACACGTAATGTACAGTAGCCGGCAAAACTATAGACGCGTCTGCTAACACTCCGATTCCGTTGCCTTTATTCCGAACCACTCTGTTATTGAACTGTACAGGTCACACGGCACGGTGTGAAACCTACGAATTTGTCTGTTTGCATTAACGTTGCGCTCTTTGGATTCACTTTTAAGATTAATGTGAAACGATGGCTTTACAGAGATTTCTTCTTCTTCTTTTTTTCTCTCCTCTTTTCCTCGCGCTTAGTTTTGCGAGACAAGTCGGTATTATAAGAGGTGAGAATTAAAATCAAATGGAAAACTGTTGAGTTATGTCTGGATATTTCGGCGTTACTAAAATGCAAATACAATAAAATACAATACCATAAAATACTAAAAATGCATTAGTTTTGAGTATATATTTAAATAATATGTCTGACCTAGTTTTTTTTTTCAACATTAGGTTTACGAGAGCAGTCATTTTGCCCAAGAATTACAAATTACAAAAAATTACAGAAACATTAGCTTTCTAAACAAATACATTTTTATCTTGGAACTTTTCTTAAAATTCGTCACGAATCTGCCGAAGAATCTAATATACAAGGTAAATAGAAAGAAAAACAGTGAATTACTTTCTTAAATTGAAATAGAAGACAAAAGCACGCTCCGTTGACCGGTCAATACTGCCCCACCCGTCCTAGATAAACCTTAACTTCCGTCCTTTTAGCGTTAACGAGTCGGAACCCGCGCGATAAATATCGAAACGCCGTAGGAGTACACCGAAGAGCGATAAAGCGAATAGGAGAATGGGGAAGGGGGTACGGAGTACCTGCCGGTGTGGTCTTTCCGAAAAAAGTCGCGTGAAAATTTCTACGCGAGCGATTTTTTCAGGTAACGAGTTCAAATTGGTAGGAACAGGGAGATGGGGGGAATTGAATTATGTTATTTGTCTTCTTTTTGGAAGGGGGATCAACGGGGAATGGGTAGGAGCGAACGAGCGTGCTCGTTCGGCGGCCCGATAAATTCGAAATCGCGTGGACGGCCCGGGGATAATTTAATGCTGCATCGATCGACGAGAAAGAGTAAGAGAGAGAGAGAGAGAGAGAGAGAGAGAGAGAGAGAGACGACCTCGGGCAAGCGTAATTTCGAATTTTAAATAAGGACCCCGTATGCCACTGAAATTAGTATAATAATTATTGCCGTGCGAGCTGGCAAACTCACTACCCTACACCAAACACCCGAAACGACGTGTGGCGCGTTCCATCGAGTGATTTACGTTCGTAAACGAACCTGTATATCTTCTCTTTATTCCGCTCTTTTTTCTCTCTCTTTCTCGTTGCAACATGAAATCACGCGTTTACGATTTCTACGAAGAATATCCGGGTTAAAAACCAAGGGGATATAAACGCGTTGAATTCTTCTTTAGGTAGAGTATCCCCCCCCTCTCTCTCTTTCTCTCTCCTGAGTATTCAATTATCACGCTTGGAGGAGATGTAAAGGCGGACGCGAACGAAACGTGGACGAGGTCGTAAAGAAAAGGGTGGAAAGGAGGGAGGGTGAATGAGGGACAGGGAGAAGACAGAGAGAGAGATGTGTGTGTGTGCGAGAGAGATGGGAAGCCTTGAGAAAAGGTGGATGCACCTACACGTACGTGAACCTACACACACACACGCATACGTGTGTGAGTACGTATATATACGTCATTTAAGGCTGGGATCGATCTGAAATAAAGTCCTCTGTAGTTGTGTAATTAGCGTGCGTTGTACCACATACGAGACGCCATTCGATCGAAGAAAGAGGGAAAACAAAAGAAGAAGTGGACGGGAAGAGAAAAAAGATCGTTTCAAGTATCCTCCCTTTTCGACCATTACTTTTTTGTTTTTTTTTTATTTCCATCGTTTTACTTTAATCCTGAATTCCTTACGTTGCGAAAAGGAAGAGTATAAACTTATTCGCGATGGCGGAATTTTTGTACGAATTTTATCGCGATATGATAAATAAGAGAGAAGTCGTAAGTTCTTAGCAATTTCCATTTTGTGTAAGTATCTTGTAGTTTCGTGCATGCGAGCACGCGCATATCTACACGAGGAGAAGACGGATACGAGTCGCTTACTATTTCAACCAAGAAGTTACTGCTTGGTAACCTTGCGCGCTTCGGACGCTCTCAATCTCAATCTCGTTGGGTTTTCGAGCACTACCTACGAAACTACTAAACATTTTTATGATGCTCGTATTGCATGCCTGTAAAAAAAAACCGACCGGTGAATAAAACTTCGTCATTTTCTATTTATTTTATAATCTATATTTATTTAAAGTCGTTTTATATCAAGTAATTATATGTATTTAATTTTTATTTTGAATTGAATTGAATTATTATTAATTTTATTAATTATCGTTTACTTAGTTTATAACGAGTCGTTATGATCAGTGATACGTTTTTTGTCATATACAATATTGTATAAAATATGTACGATTGATAGACAAATAAAAATATGAATAATATTCATTTTATTTTTAAAGTAATTACATTTATTTTTTAACGAAAGTAAACTCAAAATTTTATGCACCAATTAAAATGCTCCCGCTGCAAAAATTAAGCGTTTTGTATAATGTAAACTCCTATCAACGTGCGATATCAAAAGATACCGTTTCATTTTAAATTTCGTCTCTTCTAATTAACCGTCTTTTCATTTATATTACACGTGCCATTTCCGAAGAGTCCGGGTACTTTAATTAATGAAGCACTTTTCAAAAAGTAATTTATAAATAACATCGAGATTTCCAGCCGTTAACAATTTACCAACTTAAGTGACGTTAATGAATTGAAAACTTTTTCCAGCTTAACCAATTCCAATTATTCGGACGAGGACATTACTAGAATGTTATATACTAAACGAGTTTCTGATTTATCGTTCTGTTTTATTAATTATTGATTATTACAAATGGGCTTACGCCATTCCCCCCCCCCACCAAAAAAGAAAAAAAACATGTATTAAAATTTTATAACGAAACTTTTTCTTCCATGAATTAATAACGATATAGCTTTGTTATTAACAACATGAAAAGAAGTCATTCATGCTTAGCTGAAACTAGTCTTAACTCCTTTTCTTTCAAAATTAAATTTATACCACTTTTAAAGAAGCAGTTCAAATATATCCAAAAACGAATATGACATCACGATGCATCGCTCCGTGTTATTACAAACGCCCATACGTGTATACCCGTGCATACATACATACACGCGTACGCGTGAATCAGGCCGTCAGCATGTATTTCGCGTGCTATGTAAACCGAGAACGAAAGTGTCGCCGCCACTGACCAACCCACAAGAGTACCACATACGAGTAACTCGGGCTTATGTGTGAGAGCAGGTAAACACGTATAGGAACACATACAAACACACACGTACGAAGTAGAAAGAGACAGAGAGGAGAATGGGAGAATCAAGAGACGCACACGCGTACACGGCGACGAAGAGGCAGCCTTAAAGCATCTGCCGCAGGTATCGACTCACACATACGAAGCGAAACACACTTACACGGATTTACGTTTGTTCCTTCGACTCTACCCGAACTACCTGCAGTAATTTAAAGGTTAATGTCGTTCAAGGACCGTGCCTTGCTACCTCCTCCCTCCTCCCTCCACCCCTCTCTCCATCTCTTCTCTGTAGCTTTTTATCAGACCGTTGAAGAAAATGTTAAGCTTGTGAAAAGGGTTTTATATTTATTAAAGTAAATAGAAAATTATAATATAAACTTTGTAACGCGTAGCTTTTGATCAGGCTGTTAAGAATATTAAGCTTATGAAAAGGGTTTTACGTCGATGTAATATTATATATTATCGTATGTTACGTTATTAAGAAGTTTGTTCTAGTTGTATACTAGTATTATAGTATCTAAAGTATAATTTTGTTATGTTTCCATGTAGATTATATTAATAAGAATACGGCTAGAGATAGAGGCATTATGTTGCTACAAATAGTATATTATAATTACGAGGATTTACGCGAAGATTTATGTTAATTATTGTTATACTCTATGAAAAATTATGCAGACTGTTAAGTAGGTTACATTTTATAATCTCATCGTGCTAGATTACATTGATTTTATTATATTATGCTCGTTGTTTACAATTTTTCTTTTCAGTCGACTAATCCATGTTATTATTTTCTGTAAAATTATTGTATAGCCCAAGGCTAATAAAAGTTTATCTATCTATCTCTCTTTCTACTTTACTTCTTTTTTTTTCGTTATTACCCTCAACGTCGAAGATATTATCGACGGCCTTTCGAACGCTTAGAGACACCGCATCATTCTCGTTCCTCTCGATAAATTTTTTTTCCTGAAAACTCTTTTAAAACTTACTCACTAATGAAATAAAACGCGCTCTTTTGAAATGCTAACGAGATCGTTATTGTACGAGTACGTACCCCGCCGGTTGACGATGTATAATAACAATAACAATAATAACAAAAATAATACGAAACGAAAATAAAATATGGAGATGGGGGATATATAAAATGGATGAGCGAGGTCAAACGGTGAATTTTAATAAAATAATCGATGTGACACGATTGCTACGAGCGGAGGGAGAGAGGAGAAGGAAAGTAGGTGGGTGGGTGGGAGGAGACAATATCGTCGATGTACCGTACGTGACTACGTTTTAAAGAGAGGAGGGAGAGAGAGAGGGAGGGAGGAAGAGTGGCTCGATCGTTAGAAATACACTCTCCGCGGTCCACGTAAATTTCGCGCAATTTTTCTATTATTCCAACCAATTCGTACAACGTATACGAAGAAAATGAAACATAAGGGTGACGATGGTACCGGTGATGGTGTTAGCAGTAGTAGCGGTGGTGGTAATGGTAGTGGATACGCTAGTGGATGATTTTGGGTGGGTGGGAGTTATTAAATTGCCAGACCCTGTCATAACCTATCTCACCTCTGGCCCGCTAAACTTGGCTAATAATTCGCCAGATTGGCGCAGCCAGTAGGCATGCGCAACAAAAACCAATAACACTGGTTCTCTAGAGTTACCCATACAGAGTACTGTGTCTCTACCAGCCCCCCTCCCTTCATAGTCGACCAACCCCCTCTCTTCTCTTACCGACACATCCCTACTACTTACACGAACACATCCAACACCACTACGAACGCGACCCGGCCAAACATGCCAACCACGCTAGCTGCTACACCCGCCGTCTCTACCCGTTCTGTTTCCAACCCCTAGTCCTACCAACCCCAACGAGCGAGAGCGAGCGAGAGAGAGAGAGAGAGAGAGAGAGAGAGAGAGAGAGAGAGCTAACACTACAAGATCGACCTGGTGTATCATGGCAGAGCGCACGCTGAAACTGCGTTCGCATAAATCCACTCGAATACCTAATACCCGATAGATGCCAATGGGCTGGCTTGTTCTCCGGGAATGGAGAGCGAGTACGAGCGAGAGAGAAAATCGTTTGCCACTTCGATAATCGTCTCAACTACCTTACCATAAACGAATTCATTCCGCTCGTATAATCGATTTATGACTAATTATCGAGAACGGAGTTATCGCCGATGATTGATCGCTCTCCGATAAGAGACTAAGGATCGGCCCGACTCGATGGACCAAGGAAGAGAGAGAGAGAGAGAGAGAGAGAGAGAGAGAGAGATGGAACGATAGATGTGGGAAATAGAAAAGTAAAGGGGGCGAAGGACAATGGTGAAATTCACTTTGATTTTCTCCGGCTTTTAAGAGGACCATCCGAGCGATACGAAATTCTCGTAAACAGATCAATCTACGTGCTAGCTCTCCTTCGAGAGTTGTATTACTAGACTCTCGACACGACCGTGCCAAGATTATGTAAGTCGAGTTTCTGAATAGAGGCGCCCACGCGCACGAGAAAGAGAGGGGGGACGAGAGATAGAGGATCGTATCGATTTTTAAAGGTGAATAAATACACACACATACACACCAAACCGAGCCTAGTTCCGACCGTAAAAACTTAAATTAGCAAGATGGATTTGAACGATTGCGCCAATCATTTAGATGCTCCGCCTTTCGTAATTATTACGAGTATTGGATTATTCAAAAAATTCGTGTCGATTTTTAAGACAAATTCAAAGCCAAACATTCATTTATTTAACACGGTTAAATATTTCATTTTTTGGTTTCGGTTAAGGATTTCACGTCACTTTTTTTTGTTTCAAGGTTTGAGTATTGCGTAATGCAAATCGATCGGACGAAATGTTTTTAAGAAAAAAGGAGGAAGAGAAGTGTTTTTCTTTTTTTTTTAACCGAGTTGTTCGATCGTACTCTCTCGATCGGTAAAAAAGGAAGAAAAAGTTACATCACTTTCGAGCGATACGTGGGAACTCTCGCATTCTGGTCTCGAACGATGACAATAATAACAACGACGGTAGCGTCGATAACAATGGCGTCGTTATGTCGCCCGTTCGGGAAGGGAGAAAAAATTCTTTAACGGGGCTGCGCCAGCGCTCGATGACATTTTCTTTTTTATCGGAATTCGATTATTCGCGATTAGAGGCGAACCTTTACGAAATTTTCATTTCTCGGGAAACTGGTTTCTTTTGAAAAATCATTTTCGATCTATTTTATACAATCGACCGTTTTCTCGTCGTTATTTCTGATCGAACTTATTTTCGGTGCGATAGTTCTTTACTTGTAAAAACAGATTACGAACATGTCAGATTATGACTAATATACGATACTGATTTATTTTTCAATTATTTTTCTTCTTTTTTTATTTCCTCGCTCTTTCGATATTTTCTTTCTGAATTTTTCAGATAGAAGATTTTTCTGATGACAGAATATTTTTTATCATGATTCTATCATCATGAATCAGAAATCATGATGATAGAATATTTTCTATCATCAGAAATGAAACCTCCACCAACAACGAGATTATTTCCTAAATACAAAAACAAATTAGAACAGAAATATTTAAAAGGGTCTTAAATAATGAATCAAAATGGGGGGAAAAGGCTATACGATAGAAATTTCTTTTTCATTCCCGTTTCCCTTGCTTTCTTTTCACCTCGCCTTCCCCTGCTACCCCTTCGCCATTTCACACTGCGATAGACGTAATAGAAAGAGGATATCGTGACGAGTGAATAATTTAAAGCGGTGGGGGACGTTCAACGTCGAAGGGAGGAGGCCCCGGTGCAAAAGAAGCCGTAAAGTATCATCGGGACATATCGATAATCGGCTATATAAAACTACCCATCGAGCATCGATCTTTCGAGCCAACACACAATCGGCTTTTCTTTCGTTCGTCGTTGCTACATCGCAAGACAGTTCGATTTCTCGAGTTTGCTTCCTCCTTCTGCTCGCTTCTCCACCTCTTCCCTATTGCTTCCTCCTATCCTCATAATGAAGGCTTTAAAACGATTCGTTCGACTTGCCGGACTGCAGCACAAGTCGATACTTTTCTTCCCCTTTTGCTCGTTGTATTCGAGCTAGAAAATCACTTCGGAGAACTCGTTATCGATGTCGTATTTTTGGAAGCGTACGATATGACATTTTCTACGGACTCGTTTAGCGAGTATCTACCTTTTCTTATAATAATTGATACTGTATCTTGATTTTTTTCCTAATTTTCTAAAAAGGTATTATAATTTCACCTCGCTTATGAAGTTATTTTAGAATAGGTTATTAATAGTTTAGAATTTTTATATATTAGAATATTATTATTTAGAATATTAATATTTTAGTTGAACTACTTTAGAAGTTATTTTAGAATAACTTCATGAATGAGATCCAATTACTTGTTAATAAGAAATAAATATATTATATCCGAGAAAAGATATTAAAAAAAATCTTTTTGTCAGCTATTCAAACTAACTTACCCGAGCGTAATAATCGATTATACGGATGGCTAAACTGATTAACTTTTTATCATTTTTCGCATCACGATGTCAGAGTATACGGCCGTTGCTTAAAGTTATAACTCCGCTAAGCCGCTCGCTTCTAAATCATATAATTTTATTTGCGATAAACAGGTTGTAATGGTATCTTGCAGTTCTTCAATAATGTAGAGCATAAAGGTTAATCTAATTTTGAATCAACTTTAATATAAACTTGATAACTAATACAAACAAAACCTGATTTTATATAACGGGGTCACTTAGAACTAACTATACCATATACCCACGTCATTAAAAGACCAGCCGAGGTTTAACCTGCTAAATGAAAAGTAGTTCGGCCAGCAAAATAATTTAATTTTTAATTAAGAATTTAAATTACAATTTAAAAAGTTATTTCATTTGATAAACAGATAATAAAATAATCTAGAGAAAAATCATTTTCACGTTCAAATAAACTAACGCGTAGTTATTTCAAATATATTATTGGAATATTTCCCAAGTCTGTTATATGGTATGATGCAATTATTCAATAAGTTCAATTCACGTTCAACAGAGAGAGGAATGGATGTTAATAACTAACCCACCTTTTCTTAATAATGATGTATCTATATGCGTGTATTCCGTAAAGTCGGAGAGAGAGAGAGAGAGAGA
>JAIFRP010000021.1:10109163-10135914 GCA_032403825.1 Odynerus spinipes | reverse complement strand
GGGGGGAGAGAGGAAGGGAGATGATACATTTTCATCCCCCATTGGCCGATTTGAATTTACGCGTCCCGTACGATCGTCGAGATTTCTCGAATTAGTTCCAAACTCGTTTCTAGATCCGTGTACTTTGAATAATTGCTGGTAACAAGAAAAAGGATCGATAAAATCACATACGAGCTCGATTCGAATCTACGAATTATGTAGCTACCGAGAGGGAAACATCCTACCAAAAAGATCGAGTCAACCGGCGTGGTTTCTGAAGAATCAAAAACTTCATCGTGATTCTTCTTAATAACTTCGTGGAATTCGTTTGATATGTGGACGAGCTGGTTTGGTGCAGGTACACGTTTTCCACCATTTTTTCTATGATTTTTTTCGAATATCACCTTCAACGTGTCATTTCGCCTGATCGATGTTCTAAAAGTTGTGACAGATATGTTAAAAATACTTTTTTGCGTTCTATTAACTCGTTTTAACATAATTCAAACTTACAAGAGACGAGCGTGTGATTAATCGTTAAATTTCGTAGGTTATTCATGTTAATTCCGCCGATTGAACGCCATAGTTTCCCGCGTAGTTAGTTTGGAACACCGAGAAGGTGGCAGCACCTGCGTTACGCAACCGCCATCTATCAATGGAACCCACATTCTGCTTTGACATATTGCGAAACAAGTTGAACGCGGTTGATAAAGATACGATATAAAAACATCGAGCATGTGTTATTTTGTATAAGCGGTAATGAGAAAAACGATTTCAAATAGAAGATATCCTTCAAAATTCTTTTAGTTTGATATGATTTTAACAGATAATTTTTAACAGAGATCAATCATGATGTTATCTTTTCATTTTTAATCGCGACTTCGATAACGATTGATTGATAGTTACGATAAATAATAGTAATACGGTACACAACTATTTTTCTTCTAATATACATATGTACATAAATACGTACGTCCGTAATTAAACAATAGAGTAAGAAATTTTTCGAGTATGTCACAGCTCAGTCCGATTATTTTTCGATTTCGATGAATTGTGCTATTTCCGTAAGAAAAAAAATTAATCCAGCACCGAATAGGTATAAATATTTATACGCAAAGCATGTTATCGTGAAAGCAGTAAATTTTCATAGGGCATGGACAATAATCGACGAGCCTTAACTGCGCAACGCGCGTTTTACCGCATCGTCAATAATCAAAGATAAATGAGATAGGTCATTTCAGTTATATTTACACACGTCAGCATCGTTACGGTAAATGTTCTCGAGAATTAACGCTGAATTAATATTCTACTTTGACGCAACAATTAGTTCAGAAGATAGCAAATTGAGTCTCGACGAGTTTTACTCGTATATATTCGAGCGTTTGTAGAATTCGTCTATCTATGCAGGTGGTTTTAAGATGGATTAGGTGCGATCTTTTGTTTATCACGAAAGAATGATGTTTGGTTTACTGTTACAGATTATATTTATAAAGTGAGTATGTCCAGAAGAAAGATCGCCGGAGAAAGACAATTCGACAACGTGGATTACACACAGCTTACCGAAACTGACAATGGCTTCATAGATTCGCAGGTAAATGGATTAATGGCTGGCCAATTTATTGATATTCTCTACAAGAAGATTTCTGGAAAAATAAATTCACTGGATGAAATAATTACTTGTATAAATTAAAATGTGTTCAAGGTAATCTAGTTTTATGTTCATTAACGCTTAACCATCCCCTGTACAGTTTGTGAATCCACCCGTCAAGATACCATGGAAAGCCATCACGTTAGCCGCTCTTCTATTTGTTGGGGGGACTGTTATGCTCATAATGGGAAGTTTGATCGTCAGTGGACACATTGACTCCAAAGTAAAGCTTACTTTTATTCGCCTAAATTCATTTTAACGACAAAGAATATTTAAGTATATAATTGTGTTTGTCGAAGTAGCAACGAATACAAAATTATAAAGAGTCGTTAATAAAAATGTCGATTACGTATATAAATAATTATTTTCTATTGCAGTACTCGGATCGAATGTGGCCTGTTATTATTCTAGGAGCATTGATGTTCATACCTGGGGCCTATCATATGAGAGTCGCTATTTTAGCTTATCAAAAAGTACCTGGTTATTCTTTCGACGATATACCTGAATTTGATTAAGTTATTACATACATTCTAAGCTGTATATAATTGTTTGTATTTCTATATATATTTGAATGCACAAACAGTATTTTGTATAAAGAAAGGTACTTTATATAATTGAACAATGATCTTACAATATTTTCGACATAATATATATTATGATTAATTTATGTATCATTTTAAATACATTAAAACAAGAAATCTTTACATTTATAAATAATATATGTAAAATAATTCTAAATAATTTCTTTTGTGATAAAGACTTAATTATTTTGTATTAACCATCTTGTATCTATTTAAATATTCGATTGTTTGTTAAATGGTTTTTATTAAATATTCACATAGACATTTATCACTGATCGTACTAATGTGTTTATGCGTGAAAACACTCGCCAAATAAACTAGTATTTAGATCACGAATGTTAGGTGATTTGTATAGTCTATTAAAGATAAATTAAAGGAGGATATACATTGAAGACACAGTATAAGTATATTATAGAAGTGCAATATATTACAATATGAGATTAATACAAAAAATGAATAAAAGATAATTACAGCTAATTATTTACAATATATAAACATTTTCAGTATTTACTTGATATCTCATGATTATTATTTGTTACCTATGCTAGTACGTTAACAATATCAATTTTTATTACTATTAAATGTAATTTTTATATGTTGATCTCAAATGATTTACAACTGCTTTATGTTGTAGTTTGATTATCTCTGCATTTCCTTTTTTTACGAATGGTATCGGTGGCTCAAATTGTGTGCGCAATACTTCTCGTACCAAATTTTTACTGACACTTATTTTCTGTTGTTGTTGATCATTAAAATTCTCATCGTAAAGGTGCACTTCTGGTATCACCTAGTATTATATAATTATTTACACGTTATTGAAATTCAGTAAATAGTTACACACTGATTTAAAATAATATTTACCTTGAAAATAATATATATGGATAACTGAGTAGGATTGAAACGATCGATACTATGCCCAATATCCACCACAAGTCTTTGGAATAAATCAAAAAATGTTAGATATATTTCTTCTTCTACCCAGTCAACATTTATTATAATATGTATAACGGGTGACAGCTATGGCATAATTAAAGACAAGTAAGAACTAACTATAACTTATAATATTATTTTATAGGTATTAATTTTTGTATTTAATTGTGTAAAAATTCAAATTATATAAAAAAGAATGAAAAAAAAAAATAAATCTCTATCTTATTTAACTCTGAAATAAAGATTTTTAAATTACCTCTATTGTCCTGTATATACCAAGACCAGTTGCATATCGGTATAATTGTTTAGCGAGTATCATGTCATTGTGAACTAAAGTTGCTATTACAGCACGACATATTGTTCCATTAAAAAATGTGAAATTATATTCGATTATCATATATCCCATTTTAATGATTAAGTCAATTTTTCTGTCTGTTAAAAATTTCAACATTAATTTGTCTACATAATATGTAAGATCTGGAAGTATAAGAAATTATGAAAAATGTATAATGTATAATAAATGTATAATTGTAAATGTATCATGATGTTAATGAATTTAAAGTATCCATGTATTTCTTACCTATGGGTTGAAAATTACTAGTTTGATCTTTGACTAAAAATTGAAACATAAAAAACGCATGTTCCGGAGATTCTGTACATAGTACATCTAGTAACATGCGTATTATATTTGTTCTCAGATTAAAATCTTCTGCATTACTCGCAACATTCCAATTGTTACGGTCTACGCACATTATATTGCTTTCTGGAATAATTAGATTTTATAGAAATAAAATTATAGAGATTATATAATACTTTTATTACGCTTATCTTTTTTCCATATCAATATATAGCCCTTGATGCATTGCTTAATTCATCTATGTATACGAGATCATAATTTGTTATAAACTTACGCTTTAACAATGTAAATGCTTTAATGGCGTGTTTATTTGCTAAATAAATTTCAGCTGATAAAATAATAAACATAGCACTGTGTTGCAAATTATACATTTGTAAGGTTTTCAGTAATTTATATGCTAATACCCAAGCTTCCTCTATAATTAACTTCATTAAAATATACGTGGCTACATCCAGCAATACTTTATATAGAATACTGCTTGCACCGGCTTGGACTGAAAAGTCCAAAAGTGAATGATTAAACATTATTAATAAGAATAATAAAATTAATAAGGAATTTATATAATATTTTCAATGTTTTATGCACTGATACAATTTTATTATTTTACACCAAACAAAATACTGCGTTTCACCTTAGGTTGTATGACTCAAGTATTTTATAAAAATTACCATTCAAAGTTGTCATAAGCACATGTAAAACAAATGATATATCATGTTTACATTAACACATTTTTGTTCTTATTCTTACAATTGATATAAACATAAAATTGATAATAATTTAAGTTATAAAAGGTATTCAGTTATAACTTAATGTTAGAAGTACTACAATATTTTTATAAAAGCAAAATATTTATAAAATTAACAATTTCTACATTTAGTAGTATAATCAAACATTATAACAAAATCAATTTGTTTGTTACAGTGTGTTACCTCTTGTTTAAGTGGTCTTTCTTAAATTAAATATAAAAACTTTCTATTCTAAGTGTTCCTTCTGTAATATATTACACTACAAAATATTATATTTATATATTTTTACATAAGTATTTCTCAAAATACTTTACTAATGAATTTCTATTAATTTTACCTGCATGTTCAATAATTTTAGATATACGATACTCAGAGTGCTTTATTTCTGTACAAAGCATTCTAAAACAGCAACGAGAGAATAATGATTCATCTTCATCTTTCTCTTCATACATATCTAATATATTAATAACGTAATCATAATCATCATGTACCAATGCCTCCTTTATATTATATAGCATCAGGTATAATTTCCAAAATCTATCTCTGTATTGAGAATGTGGTTCAGGTAAATTACCTATAAAAAAAATATTAGTAATGATAATTAATACATTAATTAACATATAAAAATATCTCGCATATACTATATATTGTTATTTACATATTGAGGAAAAAATATTATTGATGTCTTATTTACTTACTAATTGAATGTAACATATATGATTCTTCGCAAGATCCCTCATTATTAGTTACTGATCTTGAAGATATATCACCAAAGTTTTTTTGACATTTCTGTACTAACAAATTATTAAAGGATAACATTAAATTATTATCCAATTGATTTATTTCTTGTAAACTTAATTTTTTTATTAGATTGTGATAAACATCTTCGATATGCTTGCATGTTATTATACAATCATTTATTATTCTTTCAATAACTTCTGTTTGTGGCTTAACATATACGAGCAGATTATGCAAAGTATTCCAATATTCACCAACTTCTATGTTGTCTTTAATTGAATTTAGTATATACTGTGGTGTATAATTATCAGTTGGAATAAGAAATTTGCATAAAAAATCTATCACATTCTTGGGTTTCATTCCCTTCTGTACTAATACTCGAATAGTAGCACAAACAATATATTCATGCACATTTTCTGGATATAATTTTTGGTATAACTCCATGATAGAAGCTACATTAAGCTCTTCTAAACATGCAAGATACAGCCTTTTTACAAAATAATGATATTTCATAGAGTATGTATAGTTTATTACACTGGCGAGATAATGCTTATGTGTAAAAATAATTTTACTAACTAATGTCTGGAACTGTATTAAAAAAAAACAAATAAGATATTTTTGTTATTAACAATAGAAAAGTTTGTAAAGTCAGTTACTTATACTTGCAAAAAGGATTTTAAAAAAGTCTTTACATACATCATGATAAAAACGACATTGTGTTCTATTGCAATAACCACGCCTCAGCATGGTGAAACAGTATCCGTTGTATAATCTTTCATATGTAATTGATTCCATTTTGTTGGTACATAGCACCACAGTTTTATCATTATAAGCAGCATTTTGTTTGCATTTATTATAATTCTTGTTAGAACATGAAATATTATTATTATTTACTATATTGGAGTTGACAGAACTGATGTTTGCATTTATAGATAGCTCTTTCATGGAATGAATACTATTTTGTTGTACTTTTTCAGGTGCTGCCTGGCACAATTTTGGAGACCTTTCATTTCTTAAAATATCAGGTTCCTCAATAGTATCGAATGCTTTGTCACATTCCAAGATATTTTGCTGCCAATATTTTTTAAAAGTATTTCCAGTCATCTTGTAATCTTGGGAAATATCTTCTTGTTTATTTTCATTACACGAGGCAACCATTTCATTCCTAAAAGCAAACATTTATGATTACACAATATAAAAACGTTGAAGTTTTAATTGTGATATAAAAAAAAACATAATTATGAAATATTATTATAAACTTACAGACTCGTAAGTGAGCCAGCATACAGAGAAATACAATCGTCATCGTCGTTGTCATCATTATTATCATCACATGTTTTGTTTTCAACTTGTTTTTGATCATTCAATTGAGTGCTGCAACTTAATATTTTACTTTCATTCAGATTGCTTTTATCAACATTTTCTGTATTTATGTTACTTTCTTTGGTCGATAACAATTCCTTTTCCTTTGTCTCTTTATCCAATATCGTATGTGAACTGTTAGAAATATTTTTCTCCACATCATTTGTAGATCTAAATATGATATCAGAATCAGCCTTAATTGACTCTTGCGTTAACTCTATTTTACATAAAGCATTACCATTGTCAGAATATAAAGTTAAATGATTATCCTTTTCTTCTATCATATTATTATTATTCATAATTATGTTGCTACATTTGAAAGATGAATTAGAATTGTTATAAGATAGACACACAGAATTATTTGTCGTAGTACAACCATTTTCTCGTACATGTCTCCTATCGAGTTTAATTCTTTTAATCTTTTTTGTATCAGATTGCGTCTTTTCATTTTGCATAGTCCAATTTCTTTTTCTACGAGGTACAGATTGATCACCTTTGTCATTTTTCAATGTTATGTCAATGCTATTACCATGCATTGAACTCTGAAGGCTTTCATTTGCATTTAATGATACATGATTTTTTGGCGATTCAAGATGTTCATTGCATTCTTTTGTAAACTTCTGTACATTATCTACTGTAAGATCAAGCTTTTTATCGAGTGCTTCACCTGGAAGACATTTATTACTTTTCTCCTGCGATACTGCATTAGTAGAAGAAGTCGTATCTTGTAATTTATTTAATATTTGTATACGATCTTGCATCTTTACTAATGTTATTGTATTCTTAGGTAAAATGTTATCTCTTTTTATTTTTGGTAGTTTTCTTGTAACACATTTTTTAGCGCGTGTCTTTTTTGCGTCCTTTCGTATCAATCTTTGCGTTACTTCTGGTGATTTCTCATCCATTTGTTTAATCGAATGTTTATCTTCCATCGAATGGTCTTTCTTAATAAAAGTATTCCCAGAGTTTCCATCAGAATTTAGATTTTTCATTCGTCCCTTTCTCTTGGTACATACATTAGGTACCAGTATTGTTTGGTTTAACAAATCAGGACACAAGTTTTGATTGCTATTTTTCACAGTAATACGATCTGTATCTGCATTTTCATGTTTTTGCATACATTCTACTTCGGTCGCTACTTTATATTCTTTTTCTTTTGCATTATCATTAACATTAGAAACCAAAGGTGACTTTCTATATTTGGAAATACTTTCTGCACACGATAATTCTATACCAATATTCAAGTCGTTATTTATTTTTTCATTCGAACCATGTCTTTCTGTTATCGTCAAGGAAGATGTTACATTAGAAAATCCAAGTTTTACAACATTGTTTACGAAAGATTTGTTTTTTTTTGTACGAATCTTTTTGTTTGTACATTGTCTATGTTCCTTGGTCCCTTTCATAGAACCATTGTTTTTACTAATAAAAGCTTTCTGACATGGTAAAATTGTATTGTCTGCTGCAATATCATACAAAACGATACGTAATTCCTTTAATTTAAACTTTGACTGTAAATCATTATGTGGATTTTCTAAATTTATTTGTTCAGTAACTGTATCACACTTTCCTCCTTTGAGCTTAGCAGTTCGTTTACCAGGCTTTTGCCCTTTTCGCCGAGTCACATATCTCTTCTTTTTCGTCATTGTTACTTTTTTAGTAATAAATTTACTTTATCGTACAATGTTTCACTTTCTATAAAAACTTTAAGATATAATGTTAATATAAAATTATAATAATCAAGCCTCCTGATTAAAATAAATTAATTTTCCTGTATGAATTGAAAATATATTCGAATAACAAAGAACAAAGTATTATATCGAAAACATCTTCTCTAAAAATTAGGATTCATAAATGCTGTAGCTATATTACCTTTTTTTCACTAAGAATCGAAGTTTCTATGATATAATGATCAAAAATTCTTGAATTGCATGGTACTCCTATTCTGATCAGTGACACTTGCATGATAACAATGCAAAATCGTACTAAGCGATACTCACTGCAAAGTCGTATTAAAATCGAATAAAAATCTACATTCAAATAATACTAATACTAATTGATTTATGTATCCTTGTTTTTAATGATCCTGCAATTAAAAACTCTACTACGTTCACGATTTCTTAAACTTTTTCGAATGCATGTACATATGTATGTACCGACATGTGCGATCCACGATCGATAATTCCATCGCTTGTATCACGTGTTATGCTAGATAGAAATATATGAAATAAAAGAGTACCTTATTATAACCATTCTTGTAATTATGTACGTTTTGCTTGATAACAATCTCAAGTACTCGTCAAAATAACAAAGAAGTACATACTTATAAAATATAGACGCATCGAGCACTCAAAGTTTGTACGCGCCGCGTCCATTCAATTCTTTCGATTATCGCAAGCAACACGGATCGATATCTCGAATTGGTTAAGATCGTGAGGCCACAGCGAACCGATTCGCACGAATTTCTTACTTTTAATCGTCGATAACTATACGATCGTCACTTATAATTTTTATTTTCACAATTTAAATAATGAATATATGTAAATACATGAATTAAAAATCGTAATACTTATATGAAATAAGAAAGGTTTTATTTCTAAGACGGTGATTGGTTAATGGGCATAGCTTCTACCAATCACGTTCATCTTATGTTGGTCATTAATAATAATTTAATTTTCAGGCAATTATCAGTATCATAGGAAATGTATATAGAAAATTTGTATTAAAAATTCATAAATATACAGAAAAGAATAATTTATGTCTTAATAAGTGTTATGTTTCGATACAGACGTTACACGCAGAATATGAATTTCGGGCTGATTTTTAAAGCAAACCTCAATTTATTTAGAAAACAAGAGTCGATGTATTTTAAAAAAACTAACAAATAAAATATATCATTTAAATAGGTATACACTCGAAACTAATACGTTTTTATTATTAGTATTCAACCTAATTATTAGAAAATCTAATAAATTTGCGTTTACTCTTTTCTGCATTATGTTACCTATGCGACGTACAGTATAGTTCGTTTATAACGACATTGAAGGGAAATGGTGATCAAGTTATACTAAGCGGACGTCATGAAAAGCAGATATTATATATGAATAAAATATTATTATGAAATAAAGACAAACCATTATCTTATAACATTTTTCGTCTATTAGCATGACAAAGGAAACACAAAAATTATAACTACATACACAATATGTATGTATGTACATTATTATACTTTTAATTTGTATGTAAAAAATCGGTAATTTTTGCCTGCTTTTTCTTTTTATTTAAATTATAATAACATAATTAGGGCGTAGGGCAGGGAACCTGGGCGAACGCGAGCAACACCAGTGACTAAGAAACAACTAATGTCCGTCATAGTAACCGATTCAATTCATTTAAAAATACGTCAATATAAGCGACATGTCACGCTAACCGAAGTCATTATAAACGAACTAAATTTCATATAAGTTTATATGAAAACCAATCTTCTTACTACAATTAGGACACAATAAACGGTTGGTCATTATAGACGGAGTCATAATAAACTAATTCCACTGTATGTTATTATATTGGGTTAGTGCATAATTATCAGGCGTTTCTTTGACGTGCTATACGCCTGATAATATCGTTTAAAAACGCCTGATAATTATGCACCAACCCAATAAAAACGTGTAATATGAACAAAAAATTGATAAAAAAAATAAAACACGTATATAAGTTACCAAGATGGATTTTATAACGCGTGCAGTGTCGCCTTTCAGTGCAGAGGCCAAATAATGAAATTTGTCTATATCCTGTAAAAGCAGGCGTTATTATGAATTAAAGATTCAAAAGTGTCCCGAAATTTAAGTCAATTGTCGTACGACCCATCAAAGTTCGGTAATCTAATAGTTGACAATTTAACGCCTGATTCGAGTTCACGTAACATAGGAGACTGTGCGTTCGATGCGGTCGATGCTTTTATACAATAAGTTTTTATACAAATACGTTCCTGAAATGATAATACATATCGAAAGGTTGTAAATAACAGTCGTTGATAAAAGCACGAGTAGCACCCGTCTGTATACTTTATTCTTTTAGCAAATATACTTGTGCAAAGTATAGATACAGTCCACGCGGGATGCAGTCTTCTATGCAAGGTATAGATCGATGTAATTAATCGGTATAAAATTCACTTAACGTACAAAATATATAGAGAGAAGAGATACGGCGTCGGAAAACTTATCCCACGAGATATGAGTATGTGAGTTCTCAAGAAAATGAGAACAATCGGTACGCGTTAACATCAGTCTATGTTAAGGGTTGTATTGGTAAACGGTATTATCGAGATTGTAATAAATTATTTGTTCGTCGATCCATCGTCGCAATGCACCAATATTCGCGTAGATACCCGGGGTATCTTCGCCACAGCCAATACCCCACGCGACGATACCAGCTTGGACGTAACGTTTAGGGTCGTTCTTCAGTGGACAGACCAAAGGACTTCCTCCGTCACCCTATAATTCAGCAGAATTGTTTTAAACGATCTCGTAGAATGTAAATCCAGAAATAGAAGTAACGCGAGCAGTAATACCTTGCACGTGTCCTTTCCTTTCTCACCACCGGCGCAAATGAAGCTGCTATCCAACGTGAAGTATTTTCCTAATCTCGTCTTACGTAAAATATTTTGACAACTGTCGTGGGGTACGATCGGTAGATCGATCTTCTTCAGAATCACTTGATAGTGGCCTTCCTTACCTACGGATCACGAAATGTAATCAAGAAAATGGTCATCGACCCAGCCTTCGATTCTTTCACGTTACAAAGAAAGAACTATTATTCCTTTACCAAAGACGTCCTTGCCCCAACCACTGGCAAAACATCGACTTCCATCGAACACGGCGCCCTGATCGGGAAGGCAAACGACATCGACGTTCTCGGCAATCTCGACCGGTTGAGAAAGAATTAACACGGCGGTATCGTTGTAAAGAGCACCCGAATGGAATCTCTCGTGGACCACTATAGCCTCTACGTTGCGATCTTGATGCGGGTATATCTCGTTCTTCGTTTGAGTGTCCCATTCACCGGCACGTACCCTGAGTTCTGACGGTTGTTTTCTGAGGTAAGAGATTTAAGATAATAATAATTGTGATAATTAACGAGACAGGTTGTTAGTACGACGGAAGAGATTTACGATAGCGACAATTATTATTATTATCATTATCACTATATATACTGTAGTAATTATTATACTGTTATCACTATAATTATCATCGTCATAGATCTCTTATAATATTAATATTAACTATTATTATAATTACTATCGTTATAGACAAACAATAACAAATAATGGATTTACCCATTAACGCAGTGTGCAGCTGTGAGGACAGCTTTCGGATGAATGAGCGAACCACCACACTGGTAAACGTTCAATTTTTGTCCATCATTGCCAATGGTCTCTTCTTTAAGAATCGCAACCATCCACGGGAACTCTCCAAATTGGGCTTCGTTATCGTCCGCTCCAGTGATCCTAAAACCGACACCTTCAGGGTGTCGCTGGCCACAACCTTTTCTCGGCACCGGTCTTGGCGTAACACGCTCTTCTTGATTCCTTACAACATCGGGTGGTTTGCAACAAACGTCGAGGTAGTTCTCGCAAGGACCGGGTAAAACTCTAAAAAAAAATATATATATATATATATGAAAACGTTTCCGATCAGTCGAGTAAGCGTTCTCGGTGTTTTTTCCTTTCTTTTAAAATGTTATCATGTCCCTAGAAATACACCGGGGTACTCGCACCCAAAAGAGTCTCATGCGGCGTGCGGGGCTTACAACGTGCGATTTATATTTTACGAATTGGTAGGATAATATTAAAAACGATACGTAAGATCGAGATTCGGAATTTTTCATGCAGTACAACGAGTGGCACGTTCATTACGCGTTATTTGTTATAAATTTGAAAGATTTTTCGAACACTTTGCTACGTGATTGCTTACTAATGTACATAGGTCACGTATGTAAATCTCTTTCTACGTTAATTATTATTAACAATGTTCCAACGTATGCATATACGGAGGGTGTTTGTTTTAAAAGTCCACGTTTAAATCTCACCAGCGTAACGCATTTGGTGTCAATACATAAGTATAAGCATTGGTCAATACATAAGTTACATGATTTCGAGGATGTAACGCAACTATCTTGTGTATTTTTTATTTGTTAGATATAGAAAATGGATATCATACTTTTTCTTTTAAGAAAAGAAGGTTCTTTTATGATTTCCATTTGAAGGAGTGTTATACTTTGAGTAACCTTGAAAACGTTTAACGAATAAAAAATAAATAGGATAATTGCGTTTTCTTCTCGGAAGTTTGAAATGTTTGCATTAAACATCTTTCCCGAAAACGTTTTGCTTTCGAAATATTCATAAGCGAAGTTTTTAAATGAATATCCTGCATGTACATCGAGTAAGCCACCCAAAACCAGATCTCGTAGTACCTTGGTTGCTTTTGATGATATAAAAAAGTGTTTGAAGAACAATACAATGATATGATATACAATATGCAATAATTATAATTAACAATAAGATCAAGACACTCTATGCGAAGACATAATACACAAAAACATAGTTTTCTAGTGTTCCAAACTACCAAATATTTAAGTCAATTAAAAATTCAATAAAAAAAGAGGAAAAAAACGATACTAAAGAGAAACGCGTTCGTTACGCAATGTACCCGTTATGCAAGAAAGGAAGAAGTAAGAACGACGATGGGATCGAATGATTGCCGAAGAGACTTTTTGGGAACGTACTCACCCCGCATTCAATTCATTATCATCAAAACCGGACCTGATATCGATGATGCCAACTCCATTTTCCAAAATCGTACCGTTCCTGCACTGATAATAAGGTACGCATTCGCAATTGTCGGCCGTCTTGGTCGGTTTATTTTGTGTCCCGAGAACGGTCTTCGGAGTGGTCGTGTTACTTCTGCTATTCAGAAGCTCGTTTATCAGTGAATCCAAATTGCCATTTTTCGATGCATCGGTGGTGGACGACGGAGGTGGTCCGAAAACGTTAGTGATCAGGGAATCCAGGTTAACATCTTGTTGTTGGGGTGAAGGTGCGGCCAAAGAAAGGGCAACGAAACCCAGAATCGGTAATAGTCGTCTTTTCATCCTGAACGGTGTGATGTCTTGAAGAAGAAGAAAAAGAAAAAAGTATCAATACCGGAAGGTATCGTTGAACGATCAGGTTCACGGTGACGCAAGAATACAGTAGAACGCCGATTATTCGAATTAATTGGGAGACAAACTTGTTCGGATAATCGGTCTGAAGGAAACAAACTTGTAAATATGTATGTTGCGAATCAACTTGAAATGAAACAGTTTTCAGATATAGATGCTTGTTATGTGAAAGAATACATAGAAAATAAACAAAATGAAGTACAAAAAATAAATTAAATATACCAAGTACGTGGTTTAAATGTGTATATTTATAGGTGACTTATCCTTATATTCGGATAATCGAAATTTGGATACTCGACGTTTCGTATAATCGGCGTTCGGATAATTGACGTTCTACTGTATTATTTTTCTTATTTTATCGACGCTGAACGGGTATGTGTAAATAACGAGGCAGCTTCGTTATTCATCGGTCTCCGAGAATGCCTCCGGGGATAGTAATTATTTTACGATGGAAGGATCTAACCTTCGCAGAGCATTAATATATTAATGATATCCTTAGTTTCATCAGATTAACGACGCTTACGTACCAAGATGTTGCGCGTACGCTTTTGGAATTGTTGCCGACAACGACGATAATGTTTTACAACTTTTACGCTTCCGATAATGATTCGTTTGTGTGTTGATACGACGAGTCGCTCGTGCTAAACACGAATACATTAACGACCCGTTTAACTGTGGCTAGATATCATTAGCTAATGCGTAATAGAAGAGACGTATCTTCGGACTTTCCGATATTATTATCTTAGTTTCGTGAATTTAGAAAAAAATTAAAAACACATTAGATCGTATGTACGAATGGACCTCAACGATTTTAATGTAAATTGTGTCTATGATATAACCTATGCTATGATAACGCGTTGCTGATTAATGATTCTTGCAAAAACTAACTTCCGTGGGTGAATATTTTTCATATTGGAGTTGGTATTAAATCGTCTACGATATTTAATATTAAATTTACTGAACTGTTAATGTAAATTGTATTTATGATCTAACCCATACTATGATAATACATTGTTGATCGATGATACAGAAACTACCGCCTGTAACTGGCTATTTTTCATACAAATCAATATTGACGCATCCACGTGTAAAAATAATAAACAAAAAGGTTTTCGGCAGATCAAAGAAGCTAAAGATGCGAAATACGAATGGCAAACACGACGATAAGTTGTATAATAAATAATTTATCAATTCAAAGCTCCGACAACTTCCCACGGTAATTTTAACCGAACCACTCTCTAAAAACGTATTAATACGTCTACAATCGCTAACGTTCCGCTAACAAACTTCTCCGGTTATTAATGTGATAATAACAACCATACATACGTTTACAGATTTTATTTGAGCACCGGCGTCAGACTAGAACAAAATTTTTTTTTATCCTTTTTTTATTTTGGAGTTTCGAAGATCCAAGGACTTCGTGACCATCGTTGATCGAACGAAAAGATACCAACGACGCGACGGCGCTCGCGGCAAACGAGAATTACGCAAATGGTTACTTTTATAATTCGATTGGCTGGCGAGATTATCGGAAAGCTGCCTGGCATTGACCTTTCTCAAGGATAACCGTCGCGCGTTTAAACCCAGTAGTAGATACTATGCGAAGCATTTTAGCTCGCTCTACGTTATATAAAAATATAAGAAAATAATTTAAGAAAACTTATTCGAAGCTGTAATTAAAAAAAAGATCGACGGAAGTCGTCCGGACTAATTGGGAAAACACGAGGCCGGGAGCGTTTCGGAAAAACCGATTTCTTCGCGTGATTCCCGAGCGACGTAGGAAAAAACGTGCGATGGCAATACGTGATATACCGTGTTAAGAAGAAACATGACTAAGCCTCGTTAAACGATCGAAGTACATGTATTGTAAACAACAACGTATAAGAAATCTGTAACTAAGGAGCGGAGCTAACGTGAGAGAACTTTGAACGTCAGACAAAAATACAGAAGCTTGTTATAATAACAAAATTGATTTGAAAGATTCGGATGAAGCTAACAACAAATTATCTAGTTCGTAGTAGTTATTATTAAAAAAGAAAAAAAATTGGAAAATGGGATAGTTAAACGATAAATATAAATATTCTAGAGAATGAAAAAAAAATCGGTTTCGTCCACAGGCACTCGATCCTTTGCACTTGGGAATTATTTTTACATCTTCTTCCACCGACTCGATAATTGTACATATATAATTATAATATAAATATTGTGTATATAATTTATCGTGAGAAATTTAAGATAACTTTTTAAAATTATAAAACAAAGAGTTTAGTATAATTTCACGGAGCGTACGTAAGCTACAAATTCGGAAACTTTCTTTTTTCTTATTTTTAATATCGAAACACTTACCGCGACCGCTTCTTGAGAACCTCCTAGTCGAAGGAACGATACACGATTACGGCGACCCTGAGTTGGAAGTCCGTTGTTACTGTTCCGCTTACCTCCAGGATCCCTACTCTTCGGGTTTATGAGAATCACTCCCCACCATCTTAACTTTACAGCCTCTTTAGATGGCGTCTCTTGCGTTTTGTCGACAAACCGTGCGTGCAGAGGGAATGCCTTGCGTCATTCCCCGCGCGAAACTACTCGTCGTACTTAATATATGTATATACATATCTTGGTTTCTTCGAACCCTCGACCGGTATAAACGAAATTTCCCTTTGGTAAAATGGAGAGGTAAAACCCAAAAGATTTTATTGTTAATGTAACACTAATTCACTTTTATTTTATTTCGTATCTACTACATACGTACGTACGTACTTACGTCATTCTAGACAAGAATTTTTTTCCTCGACGGTTTCCGAAATCGTGTTACGTAAATGAAAATGGGAAACGAATGCAGACACGATTATTTCACGTCGTACGTAGCGCGTACTGTTAGATTTTAGTCGAAGTCTCCGCTTCGATGTACAAAGGAAGAGAAAAAGGCCGATTTTGCGCGTCGCAACGATCGCGTCATCGTTCGTGAATCCGATGGATGAAATTACTAATTTTTTGTGTTAAGGTCATTCGGAGGCAGGTTATTCCCAACCTTCGACGAGTACCCAGAAATATCTTTAATATTAAACACCTTGCATTCTTCTTGAAATCCAACGGCCTAATTGTGGATTTATTCATGCGACTAAACACGTGTTACGTGTTTGTTTGTATCATAAATTTAGAAAAAATGATCTGGTAAGGTAAAAAAAGAAAGAGCGTCTAAAAATAATTAGCACGTGCTGTGATTAGTCGACATGGTGTTTATTGATTATTATCAATCTTCTATCTCTTATCCTCTATAACAGTGATGGCGAACCTATGACCCGCGGGTCAGACACTGACCCACACAGGCTTTTTAAATGACCCACGCGTTGATCTTTATAAGCTTATTTTTTTATATCATAAAAGAGAGAACAGACGATCAAAAATGTTTAAAAGTTTCTTAAAGAGGATTTTAAAAGTGAGAACCAAAAAAGTAGTTTTTAACCATCCTCCCCTCCCCTTTTCCAAGTGACGCCACTGACTTAGTGACCCATGAGCTAGTACTAAAAAAAAATAATTAACAAAATTTTACCCACTTCTCAAAAAGGTTCGCCATCACTGCTCTATAATATGTAAACACAAAAGATTGAATATTCGTACGTGCACGATAATCTTGAGAACTAGTGGACCGATTTTGAGAAAATTCATTTACCATTGGAAAGGCACATTCTTCTGGATAATTATAGGTTATATACCATCGCGCTTTATCGAAAGGGATGCTGAGTAGTGACGATAAAATAAATTCGAAGAAAAACGACTTCTCGGGAATCATTTGTTGCACACGCTGTTTAACCCGTTAAAGACATATGAAAATTGTATATGGAATAATTGTTGGCGATAAAAAAAGCTACAAAAAAGTCCGCGATAGCGAATATTTGTTACTTATAAATAGCCTGCAATAGGCGTTTTTATGTTATACTAATAAAAAACACATACACACAGCTAATTTATACGTAATATGTAAAAAATTGATTCGAAAAGAAAAAAAGAGGTCACGAAGAGAACAATATAACAATGCGTGCCAGTTAATAGTCATTAACGACTTTTGCTGATTCGATCGTTGACCACGGACAACGAAACAACACTATTTGCGAGCGCTGCCATTATTCCGCAGGTGTTGCAATCGTGTATTCGTGCGGCGTTATCTGATCACATGATTGGAGACACAGTGTCGATCGAGAGATAAAAATGTATTAATATAATAAAATATTTGTGTTATACAAAAATCTTGAAGAATTTCGCTAAATTAAGTAATACATAAAACAACAATAATTAAATGTCGTTTGTAAAATTATACGTGTACCTTGCTTACTTTTTATATCGTAATAAAAATTGATCGAATTCGCGGAAATGAAATGTTAAAAAAAAAATCCTTCCACCGTGACAATGCACTCTGCGCACATTGCCGTGACCAGGATTCGAACCTGGGTTACTACGGCCACAACGTAGGGTCCTAACCACTAGACGATCACGGCTACTGGAAGAGTTGAACGTATTTCGCAGAATCGCGCTCAACAAGGCCACCCATGTGAACTCAACCGAATCGGACTTAATTTCTTCTCGTTAATTCCGTATAAGACTACATATTCTTTCAATCTTTTGCAAGATTATATTTATGGTCATATTCGAAGAGAAATCAAAAATATTTTTTTTGTTTCTAAAGAAAGTCTCATTCGCGATAAGAAAAAAAAATATGATTTTGTAAAACGATACTACATGATTACCTAACGTCAAAACTCTTAAGATTAGTGATCACGCCAAATCATTTTATTCGTACAAATTATTTCACAAGAATGTATACGTGTACCACACTAACGACTAGACGTGAATTCAATTGCTGTTTTATCTTATCGTTCTTCAATATTGTACACCATAATTTGCTAGCGTTTGATCGATCCATTGCTTGTGTTGGGCGACACTGGTATAAACGGCAGGTATATTCGATTCGCCACAACCAATACCCCAGGACACTATACCAGCCTGCAATGAAAATGTCTTACGTAATGTGTCCACAGCTAGCGGTGCTAACGTTCCTACGAGACAAAACTTTACCTGCACGAATTGTCCCGTAGCCGTTGGGCAAACCAAAGGACCTCCTCCGTCACCGCGGCACGTGTCCTTGTTTGCCTCACCTCCCGCACAAATAAAGGAGCCGTGCAATACGAAATATTGTCCCAATTTGGTGGTCCTTAAGCGATTTTGGCAGTCCGATCGATCTACGATCGGTAAATCTACTTTCCGAAGTTGCGTCTGATATTCTCCAGTTGAATCTTAACATTCGAATTTAGTTGTAGATAACTACATTATCCTGTGAGAAACTTTATTACTAACGTAACACGTTAACCCATTTTTTTCAAAATTGGACTTATACCACTTTCAAAAAAAAAAAGAAAAAAAATGGCTCATATGTTAAATGTAAAATTGAATCGCTTCTAATCTAGATGGCACTGCGCAATGCACTATCTTAACATGTTAAATAAAAACAGGAAAGGATTGTCACGTGACGTAAGTGGATCAGCTGATATTACATAATTCCAGTGTACGCTTCGTCATTTTTACGAATGATTAGTTATCTACAGATAAATATTACAAATGCACAATTATTCTTTGTAAAAATAAACGTAGGAGCTCACCGAAGGCACTGCTACCCCATCCCGTAGCGAAACATCTGGTACCGGCTGCGAAACTCATACCTTGCTGGGGAAGACATACAGGAATCACATTCGTCGCGTATCTGACGGTCGAATTTAAGATCAATACGGCCAGGTCGTGAAACAATCCACCACTATAATACAGTGGGTGGGGAACGATGGCTCGTACGACTATTTCTTGAATGGGTTCGCTGCTATTTTTCACGTCCCACTGACCAAAGCGTGCCACTAACACGCCATTTTCTCGACTAAACAAAGTAATGGGTGATCAGCGTCAAGATTAACGATCGATCAAAACTACGACTTACGTACTTTGTAACACAATGTGCTGCTGTCAAAATCGCTCCGTTGTTGATCATAGAAGCACCGCATTGGAAGAGGTACTTGCCATCGGACTGTCTCGTTAAAAGTGTCACCATCCAAGGAAATTCGGCGTAGTAGGTCTTGCCGGAAGCCGTTGGATAAGGGGTTGCTAAAATATATGATTAACGAATAAGAGAAATAACTGATCGAATGGAATTCTCTAATTCGTTAATAAATATCAGAATTATTGGATATAACCGAATTTATTTATCTTACGACTCAATAATTGTCATGAAAGCGTTCAATACGATACCTGGTGCATACGTTGTACCCCGAATACCGCACACCACTTGAATAGCGAGTGGATCCCGTGGATCGTTAATAACAAGATCACGTTGAATCGCTGGCGAATCGCGTGGTACCTGACTCGTGGCAAGGACACCTGCTGGTCGACAACAAACCTCATCGACCGAAGGACAGATAGTGAATCTAGGATCGATTATGCCTGCCCCATCAAGATTAACGACATTCCCTTCGGAACATAGCCAACTTTTGACGCAGTAACAGGCGTTAGCGGTGCCAGGGAATTTGATCGTTCCAAGACCATTCAGGATGACCGTCGTGTCGATGTTGGTGATCGGTCCAGTCCCTTGGCAGCAAGCACCGAGGTTAGGACAAGCGATTAATTGAACCGTGTTTAGTATATTCGTACCGGAGGGTAATACGAGACCATTCGTACACTGCAAGGTATTTCCGCAAACGATGCAAATCGGTGCTTGCGGTTGTACCGTCGGTGTTATAATAGTAGGTATCACGTTCGATGAAAGTTTGCAACAAACTTGGCCAGCGCCTGGGCAAAGGGATGACTGTTGGCGAGGATTGATGATACCTTCGCCGGATGTACCGATCATAACCACGTCTTGAGGACTGCATTGCCAATATAACACGCAAACGCAGTTGATACCAGGTAATCCTGTAGGTAAAATGTTTATTGGAGGTGTCGTTGGGAAAATGATCGGAGGTAAGGTCATGGGTGTCGTTGTGGTTGTGGACGTGGTCGTTGGGGGTGTCGTAGGAGGAGTTGTTGGTAGTGTTGTGGGTATTGTTGACGGAGTCGTAGGAGTTGTTGGAGGTGGCGTTGGTCGTGTAGTTGTAGTCGTAGTCGTAGTCGTAGTCGTAGGAGTTGTTGGAGGTGGCGGTGATGGTGTAGTCGTAGTTGTGGTCGTAGTCATTGCTGTTGGGGTTACGATAGGAGCCGCAGAAGTCGCATTAGGTAATTTACAGCAAACCTCCAGGTCGCCGGTGCATCTTCGAAACCTATTTACCGATCGTATATTAAAACTCATGCAGGTCATACGTGAGTCGTTTTTTTTTTAAATCGTATAAATCCAATTATGAAAAAATGGCCAATGGCCAATCCCCACCGAGGAAACAATCTCCGGTCATACGTGACCAACGTGGAAATCAATGTGTTTAAAAAAAAACGGCTCACGTAACTTTTAACTTTGTTTTTCTCGATTTTGTTGCATACGCTCACCTAACGTCTATGATTCCCGCGCCATCGGTGATAACAGTAGTGTTGACGTCGCAAAGGTAATAGGGAACACATATGCAATCCGTAGTCGGTGGAGTGGTACTGATTTTTTCTAACTTTTGTAACTTCCACTTGTTAAGATGAAAGAAAAACGGCGACATTGTTCTAACGTCCAATCGATTCTTCGTCGATCTGTCCGACGACGAATTCATCGACGTCCCCGTTAAAATCGCTTCGATCGCTGTCAGCATCATTATCGCGATGATAATTGTTAGCGACAAACGGAGGCGCGACATGACAACTCGTTCGTTTCTGCTCGACAGCTCGACTTCTATTGAACGATTTTTTACACTAGCCCGAGCTTATGTATATACAGGAAGCGCTCGTGCTTTCCGGCTCGTGAGAAGTGTTCGGATTCAGACACGAGACTAATACAATTTGTACTTTTGTCACACGAGAGTGAATTAGAGATCGAAAATGCAACGTAAATAATACAAAAGCATGGGTTTTTTCATTCGGTACTCGTTATTATAATTGTTAGCTATGAGTAAATCGTATAGATCAAATGACAAGTGATAGCTCGAAGAGTTAAAAAAAAATATCACGATCAACCTGGCATGACGAATGTGTACCAATGACCTACTTACTGATAAAAGGGGACACAGCACATTTGTGAGGTATGGTATAGTTAGAATAAAACATAGTTTGATTATTGCTTTTTTTACCAAATAACAATATCCATAATACAAAATTCACACATAAAAATAACACAATTAAATATCTTAATTATACATTAATATATTCATTATAATAATAATAATAGTTAAATAATAGTAATTATAATATTTACCAGAAAGAGGTATTTATCATGGCGATATTTCAAAAAGATACTTAAAATTATAACAATCGATACAAAATGATAATTAAACAATTAGTAGCAACATAGGAACATGCGTAGAAAGGAACTGAAAAATAAAAGTGACCTGTTTTCTTCTGTCAGATTTGTGAAAAAAAAGCTTGCATTTTGCACAAAATATTGCTACTAATAACTCATCGACAGAAATTATATTAGTTCCATTTCTATTATATATTATACATCGTATATATGACTAACTCCCTATCAAGAGAGGAAATCTCTGCCAAAATTATTATATTTGTACAATTTTGTAAAACTCTGTGACTGTTACAGGAGGACGTGATATGTGTAAATTAAGTTAAAACAAAAAAACTTTCGTATTCTTCGGGTAGCGGAGCAACATAGTGCTAATAATTTAATCTCGTATGTTTTTTATATATCATACAGTATCATTTACTGCTTGCTCGTAATCGATTCACGGTAACCTTCATCGCGAGTTCCATTTTTCGTGTTTCAGCTAAACGATGACGGTTAACGTGCAATGCGAGTGATTCATTTTACGTATCAACTATAACTATGAGGAAAAACGTAAAAAATAGCTCTTCGGAGTATCTCATCGAAATCTTAATATGCAAGAATAAGCAATGAACCCTTATAAACGTTGCTATGCGTCTAACCAAAACGTAATATAGCGTAATCCTTAACAAACAAAAAAAGATCTTTGGAAACGTACAGCCAAATATAGTTCTCTATTAGAATGCTTTACAAAATAATCCTAATAACACTATGATATGAACTATACTACGGTATTGTGATTTAACAAAAATAACAAACATTGGAACAGGCACCGTTAAACATAGAGATGTCGTAAAGGTATGAGGTCAACGCGACGAGTTAGAAATTTACGTTAAGTAACCAAGAGATCATGTTGACGTCATACTAAAAATCTAATAATACTTAACATCAAAATAAATGAGACTTAACGTCATTAAGGAATGTTATTGTAGAAATAGAATTCGTATCCTTAATACTATACTTATATCGTAATTAGGCACATAAGGAGAACGCATTTGGGTGGAACTCGAGATCCAAGAACTATCAAATGTTAATCTATATTTTTGGTAATCAAAGTTTTCGTGCGATATCAAGAGACGTAAAGTCACGTGTTAGGAAGATGTTAATAAATCCAAGATATATTAAGATATATGAACTATAATTGTCAGCGTAAGATCGTGTCATGATAAGCTGTCTTAAAAACGTATAGAATTTTTAACCCTAGTCACGATTACCGTACTTGCAAAAATGTCTTGTCGAATCAAAGAAATGATCAAAGAATATATTGTCTTTAATGCATATCCAACTTGTAAGATTTTGCATTTTCGTTTATGCCCACGATTGCTTCTATAAAATATCGTTCGTCGAATGTTCATTAAACCTTGGAATCAAGATAACGATAAATACTTATAGTAATAAATAAAAAAGGCTCGAGTTTTTGCATATACAAAGATGCAACACCTTAATCGCTATATTTATCATTCTTTGGAACTATTGCAGCTTCATTTCTTAAACTATTGAATACTCTTTCGGAAAATCTATAAAAGAAAGTTTTATCTTTCTCTCTTCCTCTATCTCTATCTCTACCTCATAGTTAATATAAAAAGATTGTCGGTTAAACTTTGCAGTCTTATCCATCATCAATGAAAGCAAATACTTATTCTATATCACACGAAACCTCTTTAAGGTCGCTCGATCTCTAAAGGTCATTCGTTAAATATCGAAAGAAGTATATAAGAACGATTTAAAAGGTCTCGCATTTGAATCTTACCTGAAAGTGAAAAATTCGAATTTCGCGCTTAAAACGACAGCGGTTAAGCGCGAAACGAAATCGAGATTTAAACGATGTACGTGGCTCATATATTATAAGTACAAATATTTGCAAGTCTAAGTACTCTCATAATACAACATTATACAACATATCGCGACGACTCCACGTATCCGTTTACGAGAAGAAATATCTCATACTTTTGCGGATAGTCAAACAAAAAAAAGTAATGTGCGTAGCACGAATGTAATTCGAATTCGCTTCGAACGTATATATCTGCCAGCAGTTACTAAAGCAATGCTTCTTCTATTTATTTCTCTGTCGTCCGTCTCTCTCTTTCTCTCTTTTCGTTAAGTAGAATACGTTCACCAAAATATTTAAAAAAATGAAGTTCGTCGATGCGTTGATGAAATTGGCGAGTAAAACGTTTCACTTGTGACGCCTTTTACCCATGGAATTTCGTAGCAATTTGAAGGCGCTCACGGTAGAAATCGATCCAGAATTTTTCGATCCCTTTGGACAATACTTCACGGTGTGCGCTATATCACCGCATGCACCGCAGATCGGACACGTGTAAGCCCTGGTAAAAAAAAACACACACACACACGTCATAATTACGAATGCATACGAATGTATCTATGACGAGCGTAGAAAATATTCATATCTTCGTTCGTTATTTAACATTTAATTACTTGGAAAATTTCGTTCGATTTTTATAATAAAACTCGATAAAAAGTTTATATTTTTTATTATCGCAACACGATCGGTAACATCCCTAACAACAATACCGACGATATAGATATAGAAAAATGTAAACAGCAGATAAAAGTCGAAAGATTTCTTTCCTCCTCCTTTGCAGATAATTCACTATACGGGGATTTAGTAATCTCTCTCTCGGAATTTACCTTCAAAGCAGCACGTGCACGTGTCAAAGTGCTGTCGACGCCGGCGAAAACAAAAAACACGCGAAGGAAAACTACCCAACTGCGCGTCGGAATAAAAGAGAGAACGTAAACTAGACGATAGGTAACAACAAAAAAATACCGTAAGACACGGTTTACTTTGTTACGAATCGTTTTAACAATCTTCTACTTTCTTCTTGTTTTTTTAATCTCAATTAATTAACACGTAGAATAGCCATGACTTCGGAATAAAATTTCCTGTTACTATATCATCATGCTTCGTACATTTATCTCACCGAGGGTCACCGGCGATCTCCTCGGTGTATGTAAGAATGCATAATATTTTACAGAGGCATCGTTAACTTGATCGGAACGTTTTAAATAATTCCAAAGTAGCGAGTCATCGATGGCCTCCTCGTTCAACGTGTTAAATCATCAACACGTTAAGTGCCATGACGGTCACCGGTGACCGACGCTCGATTTTGCAAACTGTGCTCGAAACATTCATGAATTGTGTTCCTTGACATTTACGAGAATATTAATAAATTACCGAATGTAAAAATAGTAAGATCTAATGTAAAAAATGCGATAACGAATTCTTCGTATTTTTAATTCGAAAATAATGATTATTAATACCAGATCAGTATACGGTATTATGCAAAATTAACGCATTAAATAGATTTAAAAGACTTCACCTAAGTACAGGGCAGAGGACACGGCCATCGGAATCCTTGAGCAAGTGTTTCCGATAATATGCCTCTTCTTCGCCATTGTTTCTACAAAATACGCATTCGGTCGGCAACGGCTTCTTCGTCTTTCTACGGCGTGGACTGGGTTCCGGTGCCGGACTATTCTCAATGTCTGGACAGTATTCGAAGTCGCGTCCGTTGTGACGAAATTCTTCCATCACGTCCTCCACTGTACGCCAATAGATATTTTTATTAAAAATACAAAAGATTATCGTTCGTGCTTTCTACGAAAAGTAATTACTTTATTCCGATTTTTATACAGACTAATTTAGGAAAGAGAAAATCTCAAAGATATCGTTACGTACGTACAATAGCGGTCACAAGTTTAAGACGAAAAGTTTTTATTTCGATTATTTACATGTAATATAAGTACCATCTTTCTATTCAGTTTGTTGTTTTGAAATACATAATACATGTACAATGTACAATGTACAATGTAATGAAATACATAAATACATACTTTTTGCACATAAAATATATGTATAATTTCTTTCTTTTTTTTCTTATCGTCTTAATCTTTTGTCCGCAACTGTACATATATTATCGATCAAAAAAATTGCGTGTATGTATACGTTAATAGTGCAAATGGGTTAAGCTAACCAAGTTATTTATTGGTTTATTAAAATTACGATCGGTATGTATAATTTTATTTAAAAAGTATGCAACAAAGAATAAATCTATCTGTACACCGTCGATCGTATCTTTTATTCTTAGAAATCTCGCTATCGCATTTATCTTTTCGGTCGTGCTCGAAAAAATCGTCGTTTCTCGATCTATATCAATCCTTTCTTTTCATCCTTCACGTTTCAACATAAAAAAATCATATTTTGTTTTACGAAGGACTAGTGACCACAAAGTTCGAAAAGAGACGTAGAACTCTAGCACTCTCGAATCTTCGCGCGGTATCATCTTACAAATCTTATAAACACACTGGGTGTTCGGAACCACTTGAGAAGAACACCGCTGCGAAGAAGAGCAAAAGTATTTTTCCGATATTTATTCGTCAATGCGATCCCCTTCACTTCGACGAAGTGTTTGTTTATTATTGTCACCGAGAGAGATGACGCGCGCGCGCGAGAG
>JAIFRP010000021.1:10088971-10101053 GCA_032403825.1 Odynerus spinipes | reverse complement strand
AAAAAAAAAAAAAAAATACCCTTTTTTCTCTGCTCGAGATTGCATGCTTTTAAACAATGTGTCTCACGAGACGTGTATCACACCGATTACCGGTATGCAGTCGATTATTTTTGTCATTTTCGCTTAGAAAGAGAGATACACGTACTCAGCGTTCACGCATCGAACGCGTGTTCGAATTTTACTTTGTTATAGTTTCCTTTTTCTTCCTTTTTTTTTGTTCGTTTTCATTTCTTCCTCATTTTTTATCTTACACACTTCTGTATTTACACACACACATCACAATACCACTTTCATTTTCGTTTCGACTTATTAATCTTAACAAAAGTTTTTTTTCTTTCTTTCTTGTCTTTATCGGCTCTTACTACTCGACCCGATACATTCCTCGGATTACTTTACAAGTACCCTTTTCTACGAATGTTTCAATGCAACTAAGTCTTATATCATCGAAAAATATCATTGGGAATACCTCTACTATATTATTATAGTCCTTACTTAATTTTACCGTCGTCAAACAGGAATACTCATTTCCAGTCAATATCTCATGGAGTACGGTTACAAAGTGCGGCCTCGTTTTTTAGTTCTTTTTTTCTTCGTAAAAAAAAAGACTCGTAACAAAACAAAAAAGAAAATAAACGATTCCGCGCGCTCGAGCGCGTTGATATATATGTATATATATATTTTTAATATATTTATATATTTATATACCAATAAGGCATTATCGAAGATGCACCTTTCCGCATCGTCGTCATTGACCTTTCGACGTTTCTTCTTCTTTTTTTTCCTTATCATCCTTTTCTTAGTCGTTTTTGCCTCACGAGTAAATCTCTGAACGCATATTGAATCGCATAAGTTAAACGCGAACGCTCTTCCGACTTTGAAAATAGCGCGATCGAACGCTTCCCGAGAAATAAGATTAATTTTCGGTGTTGCTACTACTGCACCAATATTTACAATGGACGTTACGCTTTCGTTACTGGCATCGAAAAACACAAATCGTTCTCGTCTTTGACATTGATCGGCGATTATTGCTTAAATAAAAGCCACTTAAAATTTCTATATAAAAGAGGAGCTCGCGTGCACACGTACGCGTACATAATTGTATACGTGTGTATAATATTTTTAATAATAACGCTTTCTAAAACCCCTACGCGTGCTCGGTACTTCCTATATTGTTTGTTTTTTTGTTTATAAAAGAGAAAGAATAATAAAATTGTACCGTGTTTCCTTCTTCTTACTTTTCTTCCCCCCCCCCTGGAATTTTCTTTCTTTCTTTTTTCCCCTCTCCTTCTCTCCTCGCGCGCGTAGACGGACTCACGATTTTCCTGACTGGCCGAACGCACATACATATTACATGACATACGCAGAAGAGTCGCTCGCACATTTGCTCGATAACTAGTACGGTTTTTGCGCCAGTCGCATTCGCGACGTCAGCCGACGATCGTGCGAGATGCATCCTAAACGTTCTCACCGTTGTTACGTCGTCTTGTCGGACCTTACCGTTCGACCCGATATATCGCTACGAACGGGATTCTACCGTGAAGAAAGATATATATTGTCGCTCTTTACGTGCTACCATACAGACACATGCGGCAGAAAATAGTCTAGGCATTATTTTCTCTTTTTTTGTTTGTTTGTTTGCTTGTTTACGATACACTCTATTAACACGTCGTTATTCAAAAGGAACTTCGATTGAACTTTTTATTATACGCTCTCTCTTTTTTGCTTTGTCTCTTTTCTTGTCTCTCTTTTCTTTTTTATAATTTGCTTAACGCGAGTGCGAAGATCACGGCCGCCGACATAAACGATGAAGCGAAAATCAATCAGAACGGGCGGGAGAAACGTGGAATCGTATCGTCGGTAGAATCTAACGATCGTGAACGGAGATGAGGAAAATATTAAAGAGGTCGAAAAGAGGGAAAAACAGATCCGGTTATACAGAGGATCCTCTCTATAATCGATCGATCCTCTCCTCTTGATCGTACATATTCTATTTTAACCCATTCGCTGCCAACGCAAATTATGTGACTTTATTTATATTGCCAGGTCTGTTTTAAGTAATTTGTGTTTATCTAAATGTTATTTTTTGCGAGTATACTTGAATTTATGTAATATTATTTTCTGTGAATTTCCTGTATGAAAAAAAAAGTTGAATTTCTCTAATAAATCTTTTTCTAGTTAAACTCTTTCCGTTCGAATACATTTAAAATACAACGAGTATACGCGTAGTTGGCGATGAATGGATTAAACGAATATCCGACGCGGTTCTGGCCTTATAAGCGAGGCTGCTGATCAACGCAAGAGAGATTGTTTAAAACTAATCTGTTTAAGTGCGAGAAACACGGAGAACGAGACGAGACGATGGAGATAGAGATAGATAGATAAACAGACAGATAAGATAGAGAATGAATTCGGGAGAGAGAGAGAGAGAGAGAGAGAGAGACGCGACACAGGAAAGAGGAGAACATCGTCGGAAGTTGTCCTCTACTACTTCAAATGAAAATTCGTAAAGAAGCGCGTGAATACGTTCGAATAAAATCTCCGTGGACAGAGGTCGGATCTATAGCTGGCGTTCGGCGTTGTTCGTGGACTCGCCGGTGTCAAGTAAGGCCTGAATAGTTAGGGTTTACTGTTGTCGTTGTTCAGCGAAAGCGGATCGGCGATCTTCTGTTGCTGCTGCTGCTGCAGTTGAGTCGGCTGAGTTGTGATCTCGCTGACGGCGCCGCCACTCATCAGCTTCGCGTTATTATTTTCCGTGTTGGACACCTTCGCGTACTCCCGCTTACGCGGCACGTTCTCCGTTTTGACGATCGTTATGTCGGGATTGTTCTCGAGAACGGAGGTTGCCGCTTTCGGGACGGCCGTCGGTACCTCGATGTAACCACCGCCTTCTCTTTTTATTGTCGTCGACGTCGTTGGCGTCGCCGCGGTCACCGCGTTCGCGTTGATCTTCTGGAGGATGTCGTTCACGGACTCGTTGTTCTCCTGCGTCTCGTTATTGCCCTCCACGTTGACCGACGTCGCGCTCACGTCACCGGCCAGCGAAATCCTTTCCGAGCCTTGCAGCGTCGACAGGTACGTCGCCAACGTGTGCACGGTCACGTTCAGGAACTCCGCGGCGCGGAACAACGTGATCTCCTTTCTTCGTAGCTTCGCGAGCACTTCCGCTGGCCCCGGCTCCGACCAGAAATCCCTTACTCTAAAAGAAAATCGAACGAATTTTTAGCGATGGGTTGCGGGACGTATCGAGTTGGCTTGTTAATTTAACAATTTTAAGAAAAACGAAAGAGAATTACTTGTTTCTCTAATACAGCAATTTTCAACCGGTGTTCCACGACACATTGGTGTGCTGCGTGTGGTCCACAGGTGTGCCGCGAGAATTTTTTTTTTTTTAACATTTAATACCTGATTATCCAGTCAGCGGCTCTGACTTCTTTTCCTTTAGATTGTCAAATCAAAATAATGATTCTAATACGTTATTTTTTTTTTGTATGCCGCAGAATTTTAGTAATTCTTCTATGTGTGCCATAAGACGAAAAATGTTGACAAAAATGACGGCGATCGTATAACCGTAGGTTTCTTGAGAGAAAATGGTGTGTAGGTTGGAAAAAGGAATTTGTACATTTTTCGAGTTTATTATAGCAAACCTAAAGCTCTGTGGCTCTTAAAATGCCTTATTTTAAGAAAAACACTATGACAACTTCATACCTTATGGGAACTATATACTTTTACGTTTATTTCTAAATTATTCGAGAGTTGAAAAGATTATTTGAAACGGCTCCGTCTATTATGTTTATTTTTTAATTTTTTAAGTTTGAATTTTTTGCCTCCTTTGCGCGGAGTTCTTGTTCCTCTATAGAAAACCCTGAAAAAATTAATTTTGTATAAACCTTCCAATTGTTAAACCAATTTTTTCGCCTACACCGAGAAAACCGTTTTAATAGTTTACCCGAAAGTTTGGGATCGTATTGTAAGAAATAGGGTGGGAAATTTTCTTTCGTTTCGCTTCTTATAGAACGAGTAAAGGGGATTAGTATCGAGAGAAAGCTTATTTACTCAGGATCTCTGATTACCTATACGGGTGTTTAAGGCAACCATAACTGTCACGATATCTCCCATAAAGGGTCCCGTAAGAAACGCCGAGTATCTCAGCGGCAGTCTTCATCTCCAGCTCTTTGCTCTTAATGGCATCCATGACGCGTCGCGTGAAAGGTTCTTCCCAAAACTCCTGCCGGCGACCCGTCGTCAGGTAATCGTTCATCTTGACAACGTCTCGAAATTGCTCGGGAATCGACAGATTCGTAGCGTTCGAATTCGACGGTGTCGTAGGCGCTGCAACGAGTTCGTGGAGTATAAAATTAAAACAAAGCTCTTTTAGGGGCACAACTAGTGTGACTACTCAAAAAAGGCGATTTTCGAGAATTTATTGAAAGAAAAATATTGCGTCGAATGTTCTGAAATTTCGAGGATATATTTGTGTATAAATTATGTATACACAGTAATTTTTTTGTATGAAAATATTTAATTTTCAACGACTAATGCGCCGTCTCCCGAGTCTCAAAAAAAAAAAGTTTCAAATTTGCTGTAGTTCTAACTCGAATACAAATTATTCGATCGACTTGAATTTTGTTTTAGCATATATAGTATTTGTTTCTTTATACAATGACCCTTCCGTTTTTCGATTGGATAAAAAATGTCAATTTGCCATGCAAAAAATCATCAGATTTTGCTGGATTTTAATTTGTTTACACAATCCTGCGTCATTGTACAGGCAATACCTTCTAGTTTAACGGACTTTTTTTATTTTTCGATTTCATATTTTCATACAAAAAAATTACTGCGTATACATAATTTATACACAAATATATCCTAGAAATTTCAAAATATTCGACGCAATACTTTTCTTTCAATAAATTCCCGAAAATCATCTCTTTTTTTTTGGTAGTCACACTAGTTGTGCCCTTTAACTTGGACATTTTTTCCAGATGAATTATTTTCGATTGTCCTACCTTTCTTTTCCTGATCGGAGGTATTGTCGTCCTTGGGCATGTAGGATAGCTGCAAAGTACGAAAGAGACGATCAGAAATACGCTCAAAAATATCATCGTCGCGAGAAAAAAGAAGAGAGAAACGAGGACGGTCGTTCCGAATCGAAAAAAAGTGAAAGGATAAAAGCATCGTGCGTTTTAAAAGAAAAGAGAAGGGAAAATGGGAAAGAGAGTGAGCTTACCACCGGCAGTGGCGGTTCGTTATTCTCGTTCATCATCATCTCGTCGTCCCAGCTCTCATGGTCGCCCTCGCTCATCATTTCTTCCTGCGAATTCGACGCAGCATACTATTCAAAATGTTTAAAGAAGTTCTCATGATAAATATGACGGAACATATATAAATAATAATATCAGGTAACCAACAAAGTTTCTACGACTATCGCACGCGTTTTTCACGCTAGAAAATCATACGAAAAATATATCCAATTTCGAAGTAAAGAGATCGAACCGGAAGTTGGTAGATTTTTCACCAATTTTTTGTTTTAGTTACCCAATCTCAGGTCGTTACATATGAAAAGTCCGATTTTATACTTTCGCGCGTGTTAAAATCGGACATTTCACATGTGACGCCCTAACACACGAATGAATGTTATTAGCTTGTCGATAACTCAAGTTGCATTTTCTACATACGTTTCCGGTGATGCATGTGATCTTCGGCGTGAAAACATCGTGCGTCGAGGGCGTATCGTCTAATGGGGGACGACCTCTGCGCCTCTGTTTCGGTGGCTGTGGTTCGTCCGAGTCACCTTCTCTCAAAACAGTCTCCACGCCTGGGGTCGCCGCACCTGGACTGTGACCACTGTTGCTTAAATCGTTTTGCGTGGAATCGCTACGCCAGCTAACCTCCGCCAGACCTTTGATATGAAGATCCTCGGCTGTTTTTAGCAAGGACGATAGTCTTGTCTGGAAACGTGAGATATGATCGTTTATAAAGGACTCGTTCAAGTTAGCAATGTGTTTTTTTTTTTTAACATCGTGCTTTCATGCGCGTACGAAATCCATCCGCTTAACATTTAACCGGCTGGCTCTTTTAGAGCAAATTTTAAGCAAATGTTAATTTTAACCCTTAAGGAGTCGCTAATGGGTCCAACGGACCCAGTCCTTCATATTTTGATTAAGTAAAAACAATAAATATTAGTATTTGATTCAATAATATCTTTCTTTATACATATATAATCTTGATAAGAAAGTAAGAAACCTTATAAGAAACTTATTATATTATATTGGGTCCAATGGACCCGGTAGCGAGTACTTGTGTTACAAATTAGGACGCGACTTCCTAAGTGTTACATTTTATTTATTTTTTTCTAGGAAACGTAGTGTAACCTGTCGTGTAAGACATTTTTTAACAACATTTTTAGAGAATTTTAAGAAAGTACAGTAGGACCTTGATTATCGCAATACCGATTATCCGAATGTTCTATCATCAGAATATTCTATTATCCGTACAGTACATTTCGTACTATGTGCGTATATACTCCATCATATTTTTCTATTATTTACATTCGAAGCGTTCAAAAAATTATAATAATGTCGTCAAAACGGAAACGAGTAATGTCATCGGTTGAAAATGTGAAATTATTAAGAATCTCTTATTCGGAATCATTTCAAAGCATTCATAGCGCTTGAAAAAGGGCTTAGATGGTTTGAAGGACAAAAAGAATTATTTGTACTAAAGAATCTATGCAATTTAGCGGCTAAAACAATATAGGACTCGTAATATTTTATGTTTCATTGTTTATTCATCGTTTGGTCTACAATATATGAAATTTGGTACAAAGAAAGCTGTCGTTCTATTACCGAAAATTCTATTATACGAACACATTTGTCTCCCTATTAGTTCCGATGATCGAGGTTCTACTGTATTAAGCTCACCAAATTTGAAAAACACATAAATGTTTTGCTGGCCGGTTAAGTGTTAACACTTAAGGACTGGAGATATCATGAGTCATCGTATGTAAAAAAAGCCGGTACTTGTATATTTAGTAAAGAGTAAACAACTCGATTTTGCCAATAAAGATGTCGACGATTACCTATCAAAAATAATTTACCTAATGTCTATATTGACAAATTGTAAAGTATGTAGGAGGTATAAAAAAAATCTTTCTTGTAATATAGTGTTATTTTTTTTGGAACATCGGTACGCGATATAAAAGTACACTCGTTATTCGTTTCACCCTACATTCCACGCTTTCTTCGTCACGTGTGCCTCGCTTAGGGGAAAGTACTTTTCGTCGCGTTACTTCACGCGACGCTATGTCTGGTCAGCACAAACTGAAAAATTACAGGCTACTTGACCGCAAACGCGTAATAAGAGGTCTCGCCCTTTCTCCGTTTCTCTTTCGATGATCGTACGTACGTATGTACGGTGAGAAGTAATAACAATACAAAAAACTTTCCATTTTTTCGAGTTTCCCTTTTCATGTATCTTATCCTGTCGTGCATTCTATCCTACGTTCGATGTTTTACGATAAAAATGTTATATTCATGCAAACTAAAAATCGTAATCTCCATTTAAAGATCACGTTAATGCAATGTCATTTTCGTAGGAGAGAATATGGATACGCGACATGTAAAGGGGGCAATCTTGGAATAATGAAAAGGGGTACTCCCACATACACTATTATATACATATATATATATATACATATATAATATATTGTATACTACGTAGGTCGGATCGTAACGAGGACTATCGATTTCATAAAGCGCGCGACCTTTTTCTCTCCCTACAAAAAACTTCGCGCGGCGAACAAAAGAACGGAGATTCCCGGGGCCTTCGACCAATCAAAAACGCAAAACGACGAAGGTGACGTCGGACCTTCCACGATGGCGTCGGTGTGGTCACGTTCGAACGTTATAAACGCGCGGTAAAAGTAAAAACAAGAAACAACGTGAAAGAGGATGTAATAAAAAGCAGAAGCAGGAAGGAATAGTTTATCGAAGGAGGATAAGTAGAGATGGGAAATCGTTTTTATTAAATAATATCGATGTATCGATATTTTTGCTGATAAAATATCGTTGCTTACGATCGACACATCGATATTTTGCAAACATCGATATATCGTTCGCATTCCTAAGAATAAACAGCAGAATATTATGTACGGATCGATGAGCGTAAACGAAGCGTTACGAAAAGATCGATCTCATTTTATCCGTAAATTTGGTAGCGCACACGTGTCGCTACCACGTGTCGGTTTTGCTTGTTTATTTCGGTCTCCGGTCATTTTGAAAATGACGTATGGAATTCTATCGGCTTCTGTCGCCGTAGAAGAGAAGTATGTACACGGAATGATAATTAAAGAACGACGGAAAGCTCGCGTAACGAACGTTATTGTTGCTGGTGGAGAGGAAGGGTGAAACGAACGGGGATGAGGAAAAGGGTGATGAGCGAGGCGAAGAGTCGAAGAGTGGACAGGAGAGGAGAGGAGATGCGGAGGGATCGGTTGGGGGAAAGAGAAAATCGCCAATTACGATTTGCTAATTTTCGAACCGACATAATGGCACTTCGGCCATATCGCGATGGAATCCTAAAATATATTGAGAACTTTCTACGAATCGACGACGACAACGACAACGACAACGACGACGACGACGACGACGATGGCGGCTTTGGTTGGCTTTCTATCGGCCACGGCTGGAATTGGAAAAATGCTTATGTGGGTCAGCACCGGCGCTACCGCCGCTTGGCTCCACTCTAGACGAGAATAATGTATTTCAGAAACGAACGTTTTCCTTCTCTCTCTCTCTCTCTCTCTCTCTCTCTTCCTCTTTTAGTCATTTGTTCTCTTTCTCGAGGGAACGAAAAACGAGGAAGCCGAGAGAGAGAGAGAGAGAGAGAGAGAGAGAGAGAGAGAGAGAGATGTACGTTTCGACTCTTTCTCGATATATCTATACCGAAGTCAGGTATATAATTCCATAGACCTGATGATTTTGATCGAGAAATCGAAGGTCGCATTTTCACCTGGCGCGATGGCCTCGCGGATTTTTCGCGAAAAAAACGTGCCGGAGAAAGCTCCGGGGCCCCGTCACGACTAGAAATCGGGAAAGAATTTGCGAGAGAGCGACCAACTTCTTTAGAATGATACAGAGAGAGAGAGAGAGAGAGAGAGAAAGAAAGAGAGAGAGAAAGGGAGAGAAAGAGATTTACCGAAAATACAATATTATATTATAGAGCCACGTTCCGCGTATCTAAATGAAATACAGAGAGGAATGAATGCGAGGGATGAATTATAAATAAAATATGAACGTTTCGCAGAGATTAAATTTTAAATCGAGGAAATTGGATTTCCACAGGATAATAGTATTTCTCGATGTGTTTCGAATATCGATTGGATGCTTTTTCGAGGATCCCCCAAATTCCTTTTTACTTTGGAAATTTGACGAACAGGGACTTCAGTGGGAATAGAGCAAAAAAATAGAGAAAAGGAAACGCTTGATGGTGGGTCGTTCGAAAATGAAGTACGGAGGAGTAATATCCGTGTGTACATAACACGCTCGTGGTATAGGTATACACGCCCACGCACATTGTATTGTACGTGAATCTATACGCGGCAACGAAGAGTGGCGGGCCGATCGGCCGAGAGTCAAATCTCTATCAAACATTCATCGTCAAATCTGCCGTACATTTTTTATTGTCCGTGTCGAATTGAAAAGCGACTCTCCGCCTGTCGAACGTCACCGATGGAATGAAGACGTTTCGCTTCGGCGTTGTGCGTTGTCGATCGATTCTTTTTTTTTTTTAACTCGGCTTCGGCGACGGCTTTTCCCCCCAAAAACTCCAAACCTGATTCGGTGCGAGAGGAAAAGAACCGTGTGTGTGTTTATATGTGGGTGGGTGGTCTGGTGTACGTGTTCAAGTGTACTGACATAGATGCGGTTACAGAGAGATAGATAGAGAGAGAGGGAAAAAGGTATGCACGTGTAAAGGCACTTACGTGATCGATATTAATTTCTCCCTTGTACATGAACTCGACGAGTACTTTGATGTCCGAGAATTTGACGTCGCGCATGATGACGATGGGATCCTTCTCTTCGTACTGCGACAGGATCGTGTCAAAGTAGGTGCTGCACGCCGACAGAACGACCTACGAACAGGAGTACCAAATTGAAATTTACTTTTGTACATTATTTGTGTTCTATATTCATATTAGTATGACATTATTACATTAATTAATATTAATTAATATTAATTAATATGACGTACAAATTTTCGTATATTATTATTATTATTATGATAGTATTATTCGGTTATATGTGTAATATTAATATTATGCTCGTCGAAGGGAATTAGTTATTTTATATCATAGGTATTAATAAAATCTAGAGAACATCTCTGATAAGATAGAAAATGTTTCATTCTAAACAGTGGACTCGTTGCTTAGAAATGGTCGGATGAAACAAAAAACGATACACTGATTGCAAATCAGCTACCCCTGGGATCATCTCCCCCAGAAGTATAAATCTGTGATGAGTGAGCGAGAACGAGGGAGAATCGGGATACGTGTCGTTTCTCGCATCGTCTTTCCCGCGTCGAAGATACTCCCGGAAATTCGATGCTCTTGTCGTCGATAAATCGTCGGTGTCGCATTACTTTGATCGTATCTTTAACAAGATTCACGTTAGCTCGCAACGCCACGCGTCGATCGTTACTAATTACTGTGGATTATCGACGAAACGAAAATGTTGAAACGGATGCTGTCACGCGTATCGGGACACGTCGCGTAAAATCGTAAAATGTCAATCGAACGAGATACAAGTTTGACTTCGGTTTGTCAGCATTTGTTTGGCACTCGGTTGGAGGATTAACAAAAATAGATAAAAAAAGTTCCGAGAAAGCATAAATTATTTTACCGAACACAATATAAAGAACAATATAAAATTAGGTAAACTGGGGGCTAGTAGATGAGCAGTTTAGCTGATTTCGAAATTTATGTCGAAATTATGCTCGGAAATATCAGTTTTATTAAAAAAAAAAACATCCAAAACTTTATATCGGACACCGTCCATCTACTAGCCTGCTTACCCTAGCAAAACTAAATTAGGTCTTCTCATAACTTCTCAAGTTCGTAACTAGAATGAATAAGTTGTGAGAAAATCTAATTTATCCGTGCAATTTTTCGTTTTTTTATATTTCGCTCGTTAAAATAATTGGTCTTCTTGTAACTTTTTTTTTATCTACTTTTCCAAACAATATTTTTAGTTCAGAACTAAAAATGAGTTTCCAAACGTCCCACCGTTGCACTCTAAACATTTCTAACCCGTTTTTTTTACACATTTCTACACCCCTCTTCGAACAACGTATTTTAATTCGCACGCACGCGTATGGGAGAGCAAGAAAGTAATCACCGAATAATGAGTCAATGAAATTCAATCGGGAAAAAACCGCACGTTTTCCTTCTCGCTACCGATCTAAAAATACCATGTCCAGCGATCACGTATAGCGAGAGAACAAGCAAGAGCGCATTAGCTGCGTGTCGTACGATTAGAACAGAGTCGTTTAATTACCCGTAACGATCGCGAAGAAGAAATTTTCGCAGAAGCGTTAGAGCCGTAGCCAAGCTTTTCGAACTTTTCCTCGAGTATTTCCGGAATACCGGAAGGGACGTCGATATCGCCGTAGTTGTAAGCTTTTCGGACGGTTAAAGGGTTTTTAACTTTTCATTTAGCTTCGATCGTATTACGCGGGAGTGTAGAAATAGATGGTAAAGAAGGGGGTGATAGGGAGGAGGCGAGGGAACGGGGTGGAAAAGGTGGGCGAGGGACGAAGGAAAGAAAGAAAGAAAGAAAGAAGGAAGGAAGGAAGGAAGGAAGGAAGGTTATCGAAGTCGAAATAAATCAATGTCACGGTGCTTCTTGCCTCGCCGTGAACTTCTTTTCAGAGAGAAGAAAATTCGTTCCCTCTCCGTTCTGGCAGAAAATTTTCTTCTTTTCTCCGGCATCCCCGGCTGGCATCGATCGCCTCCTTGGATTCGTCGTCTCCGCTCCAGCTTTTTCCCATCTCTATCCTCCCTTTTTCTTCTACCCCCTCCCAACAC